>CAUYTI010058334.1:0-18216 GCA_963575145.1 Galago senegalensis | reverse complement strand
ATAACTGAGAAAATGACATGAAGGCTGTGTTGACCAGTTTGATGGAAGTATTTCAGAATGCATGTGAAAACCCCACACTGTACCCCAGAAGAGTATCAATGTACATAGTTAACATTCAATAAAAAAAAGAAAAAAAAATCAAAAAAAAAAAGAAAGAAAAAAAAATAAATGAATTCTAGAACAAAAAAAAAAATAATGAGGAGGAACTCTTTATATACTTTTTGAGGGAATTTAAATTGATATAAACTGAATGTAAATTATGGAAAACAGTAGAATTACCATTTGATCCAGTCATCACACTATTAAAACGTTCATATGTCCAAAGGAATATGATACTCTACATGATACCAAAGATAGAAAATCAATCTACATTTCCAACAATGGATGAAAGGATGAAGAAAATGTAGTGTATATGTGTATGTATACGTGTATGTATGTATATATCTATATATATACAGTGAAATATTGTTCAGCCTTAAACAAGAATGAAATTCTGCTATAAGTGACAGCATGAATAATCCCAGAGGATATTATGTTACATAAAATAAGCCAGACACAGGAAGATAAACACTGCAGAATCTTAGAAACACAGATCTCATAGAGTTAGGTAGGAAGTAGAACAGTGGCTGCCTGGTGTTTGCTAGAGTCAGGGCAAGGAGTTGCCTCGGGAGACAGGTGCAAAGTTACAGTTAGATAGGAAGAATAATTCCTGGCGTTCTATTGCCCAGTAGATATATGGTTAACAATCATATGTCATTCAAAATGGGTAGGAAATGGAGGATTATATGTTCTCATCCAAAGGAAGTGATATGTGTTTAAAGTGATGGATATGCTAAGTACCCTGGTTTAATCATTATGCTATTATGCATGTATAAAACATTATATTGTTTTAAATATAAATATGTATTACATGTCACAGAAAAGAATTTAAAAACTATTCTAAATTTCACACAAAATCAAAAAAAGTCCTGAATTGTCAAAGCAATCATGAGAAAGAAAGAAAAAGATGAAGTCATATTGCAAAGCTATTATAACACTGTAATACTTGCGTAAAAACTGAAATGGAAAACACAAATCACAAAATACAGGGAACCCAGAAATAAACCCAAGCACATACAGTCAAGTCTTGAATTTGCAAACAAGTACTAAGGCATGCTGTGATAAAAACCATCAGCTGATGGTTTATTTTATAAAATAAATGTTACTAAAATATCCTGTGAGAAACTAAAAAATAATTTTAAAAAAGGAGAGCAGTCCAGAAAATACAAAGTCACAAACTTGCTTTTTAATAAAACTATTGTAGGAGAAGCCACAGAAATTAGAATGTACAGTGTAGTGAAATCAGAATCATTTTGTTACAGGCAGATTATAAACTTTCATGCAATCATTCATGGTATGATTATATATTTTTTTCTTTTTTGAGACAGATTCTTACTTTGTCACCCTCCACAGAGTGTTCTGGCATTGTAGCTCACAGCAACCTCAAACTCTTGCAATCAAGCAATTCTCTTGCCTCTGCCTTCTCAGTAGCTGGGACTATAGGTACCTGCCACAAAGCCTGGCTATTTTTACAGATGGGTTGTCACTGTGGCTCAGGCTGGTCTCAAACCTGTGAGCTCAGGCAATCCACTTTCCTTGGCCTCCCAGACTGCTAGGATTACAGGCATGAGCCACTGCACCTGGCCCATAAGATGATATTTTGAATCATGCAGAAATGGTTAAACAGAATCTCCAACAAAAAAATTGTGACAATATATAAAAGGAATACAACAAAATGGAACATATCAATTTCAACTTTGAAATGAAGATTATTGCAAATTTACAGTAAGTACCCTCAGAGTTTCTATTTTTTAACAGAAAAATAAATCTATCTTCAATGAATGTAAGCGATTTAGAAAAAAGCAGCCACTGACCTGGCTCTCGTATGTTCTGGCCATTTGAATCCTATCAATACTACTCCTTAAATAATGTTAGTAGCACAAAATAGTAATAGGAAAAAAATAGTGTTCTGATCATCTAATGCTGATTTTTGAAGTTTGCTTAGTACAATTATTTGAAAAATACAATTATTGAAAAATTTGAAAGTGAAGATAATTAATTCATTATATTTTTAACAACTCCATTTAAATGTAGGAATATGTGGCATTCCTTCTGGGTTAGGGCTGAACTACAACTTGGAATTTTCTTAACAAACACAATCAATGTGACCTACTTGTGTGTATAGTCATAGTAAATGGCAATAAAAAAAAAAGAAATAACAAGTGAAAATTTTTTCTGAATGATGTGCCATCTCACAGCCTTCCAGAGTGCTAGGATTACAGCATGCGCCACCACGCCCAGCCATTAGAAGATACTCTGAAAGTTCTGTTTGTTAGCATCCAATTTTGGAGACTTGGGCAGAATGAGGTGAAACAGGTTTGTCTGTGTTTCAGGATTTTCCTCTTCTGATGTCTCTTAGTCTCCTTTGAGGAAAAGAAAAAGAAGCCAAAGTATATCCTGTGCAAGGTTTAAATAGTATATATAGTTTGGCTCAGAAGGGCTTTGTATCTTCACATCCAGATCTTCCAATTGCACACAAATAATAATGTGACTGAAAGAAAGTTTGGTACTTGTCCCCAAGGCTGTATCAGTGAGAATGGTTGGAGGACAAGGAAAGAGAAGTTTAGTAACTTCCTGGCCAAGAGGAGGGTATCAGACTAGCGTCTCAAAAGACCATTCTCCTGCATTTAAACATAAATACAGAGCTTTGTAAGGGGAAAGGTGTTTTAGGGCAGTTGGGCTTGACTCCTTGTGACTAGTGTCACATTCCAGAACTCCAGGCCATGTTGTTTCACTATAGTTGGTCGTTTGTCTAACTGTAGGTTGGTAGACCTATCTGCAGTGAAGAAGACCTGGTGATTTTTGTCCAGATAATTCTGCCAAACCTGGTGGTTTAAAATATGAGAAAATAAACAGCAAAGATTTTTTTTATGCCCCTTGGATCACTGACCCTGGGCAGAAAATGCAGGTTTTCATTTCCAAAAAGGGAAGGGAGTTTAGAGAGACAACTCATGAAACATTTCCATTTCTCTTTTTCTCAACCTTTAACTCTACTACCATAACTTAGACAGATCCCCTGACTTTTCTAGTCTCTCAGAAGTAGAGTAAGTCCTTCGAAAGTAATTAAAATAACTAGTTCCCTTTCATAATTAAATTTTAAACACATCATAAGGGTCAACGTCTTCACTCTTCTCTAGCTTAGGTCTGCTGCAAGTAGGAAAGAAAAGGGAGGTGATTGCTTCCTTTAGTACCCCATTCCCACTTCAATTCCTCCTCTCCCTAAATTGCCAATGGAAGGAAAGAAGGAAAGCTCTTACTTCACCTGGATTTCTGTGAACCAGTGTCTGCTCGCTGGCCCTGCCAAGTGTTTAAACCTGAGTCTGTCTTTGTTGCTGTGGTTTCTTTGGAAATCTTCCTCCTTTCCCTGAAAGAGAGAAAGATGGAGAAACAGACAGACAAATAGACAGAATGCAGGGTGTACAGAGACAGAGAGCAAACAATAAGCCAGTTGGGACCTAAAAAAAAAGACTTCCATCCAGCTCAAGGCAGCAAGTGAGTTTTTTCATGTTTCTGTACAGGAATTTCTGAGCAAGTTTTACTGATATCTGGCTGAAAGAACAATATTTTGAAGTTAAATGATGACTATGCCTGAATAGATTATTAAAGACCTATGGAAATGTCCCTGGAGGTATGTGTTTACATTTCAAAGGAGGCAAAATCTTAGACCAAGAAAACATGGAGTTGTAAAACAGGAAATGCTTCTCTTATCTTCCCCTGGTGACATTTATTTATATGCCAGGACTTTTCTCTTCCCCAGAAAACTTGGTATATACTAGAGAGCCACGATTTGTCTCTCTTTCTTAGAAGGGGAAGAGGGAAAACTGTCACTCTCAGACAAAGTCTCAAATTCATATAATAATTTGGAGGGGCTTCCCCTCCTGAAGTACAGCACCCAGCACATATAGCCCATTGGGATCTCATCATATAACCCCAGGGGGGTGGAGCTAGGGAACCAATAGTGATGTTGGTTAGGGTAGAAAAGCTCAGTAGATGATCCATGTGGGGTGAGCAAAGAGTAGGGTATAAAAGTATAGCCTTTATTTGATCCTAGAAGAGAAGAGAACAAACATAAGAGGTGAAGAGCAAGAAAGGTAGGGAGGTGCTGGGGCATCCCAAACAAAGAAAGAGTACCCACAGTTGAGGTCAAGCAGTTGCTGAATTTGAGGGGGAGAACAAATGGTAATTGTAACCAAATTCACAGGGTATTGTGAAAACTAATCCACCAGCTTTTCCTATGGCAAGATTGAAGACAGATCCCATTGTTCACCCAAGGCACTCAGGAACTACCTGGGACTAAAGGAAGAAACTCTGAAGGACACATAGCTGATGAAATGTGAAGAGAGAGAATTTCCATTTCCTTTGGGTCTACTAGTCTCCTCTGGTGGTTTATAAAAACAGAAATCCACAGAGTGGAGAAACTGATATTTTATTTTTTAGGGGTAGGGATAGAGGTAGGGTTAGGGTTAGGGGTGGGCTGGAGGTTGAGTGGACAGGCTTTCAGTTAAGAGAAAGAAAGAAAGCAGGAAGAGAGATGGATTTAGTCCTTACTGAAACACAGTGATTTGATAATTTCTCTATCATTTCACTATAAAAAAGATCATTTTTACAATGTTAATTAGAGTAAGGTTGACCTCTGCCCTGGAAACCTCCTGTTTGAATTCAGGAGGACATGGATAAATACCATATAGGTATATTACAAAGCTATTGGCCATAGAGAAAGGACTGTGCTTGTTTATTAAGTGGAGAATATGGACTCAGTTGCTAAAAAGGCTAATACGATAATAAATTCTGTTGACAGACATTTAGTGTTCTGTGTGGATATGTCAGGGAAGTAGGTATATCCCAGTACTCAGCCCTAATCTGACATGATCATTTCTGAGTATAAGATTGACTAAGAAAACCAAGAAACTAGAATGTCTCTACTCTAAATGAAGTAGCCAGATAAGTGATGGGCTTGGACACTATGTCAAGTGAGCAAAGAGTGAAGGATCTAGGGGATTTATTCTGAAGGGTTATCACATGCATGCAGGAAAACAATCCCTTTCTTTTGACTGTGTGAAACAAATTGCTCACAATTATGGGCAGATATTAGCTTTGTATAAAGACTTATCTGGCTGGGGCAGTGTTTTCACCAGGCCCAGGCAACCCACACTCTCTGCTGATTGGAAGATGCCAGCTCAGGCACTGGCTGAGGTTCTGGATTTGCCTGTTCCAGCCGCCAGGGGGCACTGTGGCCTCACGCTGTCAGGGGTGTTACATTCTCACCAGGCTCACCTATACCGCGCAGTAGCGCTGGGCCTGGGCAGTCTCTACTGTTACCAGGGCAACCGTGGGGGCTCCTCCAAGCCGGCAGGGATGGTCTGCCCTGGCCATTTTCAAAGTTCTCTACCTCTAGCAGGTGGGCGGAGGGGCTTTAATTTTAAAGCCTTTGTGATTGGAAACATACAGACCTACAGGATGTTTTTGTAAAAATGTACTGGTTTCAAATACTTTAAATTCATTGTACTTCATCTGGATATACCTGATATTAAAATTAGAGAAATATATTCTTATAAAGGGAAATTACAAACATATTTCACTTATAAGGGAGGATGCAATATCGTAAACAACATATTAAGTTGAATGAAAAATTATTGTTCAAATAATGTACTTTGGACATAAAGTATTACAATTAAATTGAAGTATTTCTTCTTTTTCTATTGTCTATAAGATTTGGCATGATCTGATTCTTGAAATTATCTTCTATTTTATTTATAAACATTAGTTGTCTATTTTTTGAGATTTTGGGAAAAAATAAATTTTAAAAAAGTACGCTTATTTAGGAAAAAGAATTAAACTTACCTCCTTCCTAAAACAAACAAACAAAAAAATGTACTGGTTTTCAGACATGAACTCTCCAGAGTTATGTTAGATGATGGGTAATTCTTAAGGTGCACGTGGTGGGATCCCCAAACCTAACCTTTTATGTTGTTTTGCTAGCAATTTAGGGTATAGCCACAATATTTGCAAGGAGGGTATGGGGGAAGGTAAGGGTCCCTGGTTGGGGAAAGCTGAATCCATGTTTTTGTCCATAGGAGGATTTAAATCTGGCCCGACTATTGTGGCCCTTGCCATGATTTCTTGATTCATATTCATTCTCATCTCTCCATCCCCAAAGCAGGATGTAAGAAGGTATTTTTTTTCTAGGTAACCAGAATTGGCAGCCGATGAAGAGGAGAAATATTTGTTGCTGGCTCTGCTAATAATACACCTGGATTTGTCAGGGGTACTTTTGATGTCTCCAGGAGTGTCCCTAAAACTCCCTGTGTCAATTAGGTCCCTTTTGTAGAAGGAAATCCATGGGGAAGCCACTAGGAGAAAAGGTTACCAAGATCAGAGAGTAAGATCTGTAGAAAGGAGTAACCAAAAAGACGTATTAATTTGAACCCACAAGTTTGAAGTTGTAGTGAGCTATGATGATGCCACTGTCCTGTAGCCTGGGTGACAGAGTGAGACCCCGTCCCTTCCCACCCTAACCCCAAAAAGGCTTTATTGATAACAAATGATAATTTTCATCTTCAGTAAGTCTTCAGTGATCCATTTTGCTGGTGGAGGATTTTTGACTTGATGCAGATGGTTGCTGACTGACCAGGGTGGTAGTTGCTGAAAGTTGAGGTAGTTGTGGCAATTTCTTCAAGTAAGACAACAGTGACGTTTACTGTGTGAATTGAGTCGTCCTTTCATGAATGGTTTCTTTGTAGCATGTGATACTATTTGATAGCATTTTACCCACAATAAAACTTATTTCCAAATTGGACTCAATCCTCTCGAACCCTCCCTCTGCTTTATCAACTAAGTTTCTATAATAAGTGTCTAAGTGGTCATGTCAGCAGTGCTCACAGAATTTTCACCAGGAGTAGATTCCATCTCAAGAAATGACTTCCTTTACTTATCCATTAGAAGCAACTTGTCAACCATTCACATTTTCTCATGAGATTGCTTCAATTTAATTATATCATCAATCTTCTAATTCCAGTTCTCTTGTATTTTCTACCATGTCAGCAGTAACTTCCTCTTCTGACATCTTGAACACTTGAAAGACATCCATGAGGCTTAGAACCAAGTTCTTCCAAATCTTATTAATGTTGATATTTGGACCACCTCCCATGAATCACAAATGTTCTTACTGTCTAGAATGGTGAATCCTATCCAAAAGATTTTCAATTTACTTTGCCCAGATCCATGAGAGGAGTGACATTAGCAGCTATAGCCTTATGGAAGACATGTATTTCTTAATTAATAAGACTTGAAAGTTGAAATTATTCCTTTGTCCATGGCCTGCAAAGTGGATGTTCTGTTAGTGGGCATGGAAATAATATTCAAATTCTTGTACATGTGCAATGAATAGTAATATGTTCAAAGGAATCTTTTTTTCTGCACAGTAGGTTTTAATACTGGGCCTAAAATATTCAGTTAGCCTTGCTGTGACGGATATGTATCATGTATGCTCTGTTGTTCATTTGTAGAGCATAGGCAGAGTAGATTTAGCATAATTTGTAAGAGCTCTAGAATTTTCAGAATGGTAAGTGAGAACTGGCTTCAACTTAGAGTCACCTGCTGTGTTACTCACTTAGAAGAGAATTAGTCTGCCCTTGGAAGCCAGGCATCAACTTCTATAGCTATGAAGTCCTAGATAGTAACTTTTTCCAGTAGAAGGCTGTTTCATCTACACTAATCTGTTGTTTAGTGTAGCCACCTTCAACATTGATCCTAGCTAGATCTTCTAGATAATTTGCTGCAGCTTCTCCATCAGTACTTGCTGCTTCAACTTGCTCTTTTATGTTATGGGGTTGGGTTCTTCCTTGAAACCTCCTGTTCCAACCTCTGCTAGCTTCCAACTGTTCCTCTGCAGCTTTCTCACCTCTCTCAGCTTTTATAAAATCCAAGGGAATTAGGTCCTTGTTCTGGATTAGGCTTTGGTGAGAGGCATATTATGGCTGAATTGATCTGTCCACACAGATCATTTCTCCATTGCTCTCTGATCATTTGTGTGTTCACTGAAGTAGCACTTTTAATTTCCTTCAAGAGCTTTTCCTTTGCATTCACATCTTGGCTCACTGTTCTGTGGGAAAGGCATGGTTTTAGCCCGTCTTGCCTATCGACATGCCTTCCTCACTAAACTTCATCATTTCTAGCTTTTGATTTAAAGTGGGAGATTTGTAACTTCTTTTCACTTGACCACTGACAGGTCATTGTATAGCCAATAATGTCTGTATTGTTGTGTTTCAGTGAATAGGACCCAAGGAAAGTGAAAGAGGCAGGGGAACGGCCACTGGAAAAGTCAGGACATGCACAGCATGTATCAATTAAGTTCACTGTCTTATACAGGCCTGGTTCATAGCTCTTCAAAACATTTACAATAGTAGGATCAAAGATCACCATTACAGAAATTATAACAATGAAGAAATTGAAACAATCATGAGAATTACCAAAATACAACACAGAAACATGAGCACATGCTGTTAGAAAATGACATGGATAGACTTGCTTCCTGCAGTTGTCACACGCCTTCAGTTTGTAAAAAAGTCCCAAAAATACAGCATCTGTGAAGTGCCACAATGCATAGCACAGTAAAATGCAGTGTGGCTGTATGTGCCAAGTATGCAGACATATAAAAGTTGTTTTAGAACCATGTCTTGTTGAGGTTGTCAAGAATTCATTGTTTGGTTAAAGACAAGGCTGGCAATTTACATATAAAGATGAAGATATTTTATCAGTATATAATATGAACAAGAGACATACTTTGTAACAGAACATTAACCTGGACTATCTGATTCTGAGGCAATGTTCATCCTCTTTATTTGTTAAGACACTCACTTATGTTTTTAGGTGGCAAGAAAAGAAGCATTGATCTTAGTGGTCAGAGTATGGAAATCAATGAAGCAGTTGCTTCCTCTGCAGTTAGTTCATATCCAGTTCCCCAGCCAAATGACACTTACATTGCAGAGCTCCTGCAAGTGGGTGATAACAGGTGAATTAAATCATTTTTGTTGGCTTGCATTAAGTGACTACTTTATTAGTGGTAAATGTCTTGATAGGACGACTTTTGTCTTGTTAAACCTCCAGGTTTGGGGCTTTTTTTTTTTGTTTGTTTGTTTGTTTTTACTGGAGCAAAACTTTACTGCCAGAGGCTCCCCTGAGCCACAGGTCCTCAGGACACCGGGCTGGACATGCCTCCTCTAAGGAAATCAATAATATTAGTAATTAAAGCGCAACAGTACATCCCCCAAACAGAATGTACAACAGAGGTCTCATTGTGCCATGTGGTCCCCAGGGGTCTGGTCCCATGAGGTCTGGTACTCAGTAGGTGGAGGGGGCTCCCTGATGCAGAGGGGGTTAAGGCCACAAAGGAAAAGGAAAAGGAATGGCGTGTGGCAGCAGCTGGGCTGTTTTATCACATCCATGAAACTGGCTCAGCCCTTGGGGTGACTGAGTGCAGGGCATG
Source organism: Galago senegalensis (assembly GCA_963575145.1). Lineage (NCBI taxonomy): Eukaryota > Metazoa > Chordata > Mammalia > Primates > Galagidae > Galago > Galago senegalensis. Next base: position 8,633 of record CAUYTI010058334.1, on the reverse strand, counting down.
CCAGGCTCTGAGCTCTGTGGGTACAGATGAGTGACGAGGGGCCCCAAGGTGTGGGGATGCATGAGGGTTTGCCGTCTGGCTCTGTGTCTATCTGACCCCATGCCCAGCTCCTGGAGTGTTCTGGGCCAGCCAGGGGGCTCCCAGGAGCATCTAATGGCCCTCCCATGCCAGGGCAGGGGCGGCCTTCATTGGAGAAACTGGACATGGCTTGGCTGCAGAGCCCAGGCAGCCCACTGGCTGTCTGGCCAGACTCCCCAGGTTGGCCACACTTGCCACCCAGGATGCTGAGGGATGAAGACAAGGAGCTGGAATAACAGTAGGCTGAGTCAGGAGCTGGAGGGTCTGGGCTCCAAGCTGGGTCAAGGGCTGCTCCAGTGGGGATCAGCTAGCAGCAGACTCAAGGACATGAGCATTGGCCAGAAACTCTTCCTCCAGGTGCAGGAACAGCCGATGAAAGTGGCCATGTTATCTCAGACCATAAAGGAGCCAGGTGCCACATTATGTGCCTAGAAGGCCATACCTCATGCTGGGTGAGCAGCAGCCTCAGTGGAGGCAGGGAGGCCTCAGTGATGGTGTTGGCATGTTGGCACAGGGTTGTGCCTGTGGTCAGTCCTGTCAGGAAGCCATCACCTCCAGGCAGACCCAGGCAGTACAAGGTATTGAGCCACTCAGCCAGGACCTCCTTCATGGCCTCCACATAGGCCTCACTTGAGCCAAATGGCCACACACTCTTGGCCACCGAGCCTGCAATGCCTGCCCCTGGGTCTGCCATGCCCTAGGCCAGCCAAGTCACTGTGGGCAGGGACATAGGTCAGGATGACTGTGAGTGCTCATTACAAACTAAGCCACAGACCACCTGCACCAGCCCTGGTTTACATACTGGCTGTGAGAAACCTCTCAATGCCTCAGTTTTCTCATCTTGTTAATCCCACAGCCCCGGGGGTCATTGCTCTGGCCAGGGGCGAGCCCGAGCCTGCACTCAGATCTGTCCAGCCGCAAAGGCCTCCACCTCACCCAAAATCTCCAGGTTTTAGTAGAGAATTTTTCACAAGCACTCAAATACTTTCTGAATGCTATACAGTGATTTTACTTGTTTTGAAACTCTGATTTCAAATAGTTGGATATCTGAGGTATCTGTCCATACTCACATTCAAGTAATTTAGAAGCTCTTTCACTAGATTAGCTTTGAAAGCTTTGTAGCTTTTACATTTTTAAGTAAGAGTTATCCTCTTCTTTGAAAGCTACAGTCTTTCTCCATTGCTCAGCCTGGGGTACAGTGGTGCAATCATAGCTCACTATAGCCTTAATCTCCTGAACTTAAGCGATCCTCCTGCCTTTGTTTCCCAAGTAGCTGGAACCACAGGCTATCAATCCTGGCTGTTATCTTTTCCAGAACCTGTATTACTTCACACTTCTGCGAAATGCTAGTTGGACATGAATAGGTAACTGGATTTGAAATTCTTGTTTCCTTCTCTAGCTTCATGTTTCTGTTTCCTTAAAATTAGAGTCACATATAAATTCTATTTAATTGAAACTTCATAAAGCCTCCTCAGCAGAGGGCATCATGTCTATAGTGAGAATGTAAAGATAAATAAAATGGTGTTGCTACTTTTGAGAAGCTTGCGGTCCAATAGTATAGTTGAGACAAGAGAGATACACAGATGCCATTAAGAAAGTGGTAAGGGGTTTAAAGGAGGGTGCAAGCTCCAGTGACTGCCTCTGCACTGCCAGTTGTGGCAGCATTTTGAACTGTGGAATACCCTAATGGAAATAGTTGATGCAGATAACGTTTTTTTTTTTTTTTAGATTAGACAGAAGATATAGGAGGATTTTTTTTGATTATTATCTCAGTATAATAATCCAAAGAAAAAGTTCCAGTTAGGTTCTCTTTGCTTATTCTCACAGTATATTATGTACCTGTATTTATATAGTTACCTGACCTTAACCATGAAATATCTTGTCTTACTCTTTTGTTAAAATTATAATCTAGAACATTTCAGACTGTGTTACTGTTATTTAAGGAGTTAATTGGGCTGCACAATCTGTTTCAATTATCTTGTTCCCATTAGTTGACACATGCACATTTTGTTGGCATCCAGTACTGCAATCCTGCATTTCTAGTTGCTTACCCACTCTTCTCCTAAACCTAGATGAGTGAAAACTTTGATTCTGGTAATAGCGGGGTGAAGCTGTATCTAGCCTCATTTATTCTGATCCATGGAAAATCTCTCTTAGAAGCAGACCTGGTTTCATGCTTCATCTTTGTAGTATGAAAGTGGATTATCTCATTTTTATGTAGTACAAATATATTTCAAGACTCGCAGATTTCCCATAGTTTGGGAAAATGTTTATTCTGTGAGAATAAACAAGTTCCAGAATGAAGAGTCTTTTGCTTTTTTATTAGTTAATGAGAAAATTAGAGCATTACTGTATATTTTCCTTCTCTTTAGGGTTGCAGAGTAGTTAGTTAGATAATACAAGTTTGGCTAATGTACCAAAGGCTGGTTAGTTTCTCATTAAACTTCATGTTGTGAATTTTGGGCCAGACCTTCAGTTTTGTGAAGTTAAGAACAAAACAAAGATAAGGATAAAGAGTGAGAAGAGAGAAAGAAAATAAAAAGATAAAGAGGAGAGAGAAAAAGGAAGGGATAAAAGGAAAGAACTGATGAAAATGAGAGAAAAAGGACAGTGAGATAGAAAGAGAACATCAGGGCTCGGCGCCTGTGGCTCAAGTGGCTAAGGCGCCAGCCACATACACCTAAGGTGGCAGGTTTGAATCCAGCCCAGGCTGCCAAACAACAATGACGGCTGCAACCAAAAAAAAAAAAAAAATAGCCAGGAGTTGTGGCGGGCGCCTGTGGTCCCAGCTACTTGGGAGGCTGAAGCAGGAGACTCGCTTGAGCCCAGGAGTTGGAGGTTGCTGTGAGCTGTGGTGCCACAGCACTCTGCCCAGGGGGATAGCTTAAGGCTCTGTCTCAAAAAAAAAAAAGAGAACATCAGGAGAAATGATGGTGTTTGGCAGAGTGCTTTAACCACACCTGCAGTTCTAAGAATTGGGGTTGGGGAAAATGCTGGCCTGGTTCCTGGAAGTCAGGAGCTCCTTAGCATCCCTAGCAAAGGCAAGACCCCCAGATCCCCCAACTATTCAAAGATATCAGCAGTATGTTGCCATGATGACATACCAATACCTTCTTACCAAAAGTCAACCCTGGAAGCACACCCTAGACCATGAGCTTGCAGCCTCTTGAGCCATAGCAATGCTCTGATCACCATTCAGACCAGTGCTATGATTCTCCAGCCCTCAGAGAAGAGAAAGAAAGGCAAATATAATAAGAATAGATAAAGACCCAGAAGTGCATTAATGTACATAGTTATCATTCAATTAATAAATAAATAAATAAATAAATAAAATAAAAATAGTACTACAACCTTTAACTTTTTCTTTGGAATTTATTTTCACAGTGCTAAATAGTGTGATTATTCTGATATCTTTGGATTGGTCTGCCCTTAGATATTATCTCTCATACTCTGTGCTCTCACGCCCTTCCCCTTACTTTCTTCCCCAGATTCTGTACTTTAATGATTGTTAATATGGCAGTGCTACTCATTGCTGGGCCAAGTAGTGCCCTGTGACCACTTTTTCATTCCTGTGTAAATGTTTGTTTTTCCTGAATATCTTGGATATTCTTATCAACAATTTTTTTTAATCAGGCTTATTTTTTTCATTTGTTTTCTATGTTTCTATTATTATGCCTTCTTAAGCTGTTTAAGAAAATCACAGACTGCTTCTCGACGTTATTTTGTACATATGACTGCAGTCTCCTGGTTTTCCCTGGGACCCCCCTGAAGCCTCATCCTCCAGCTCCTTCCTGGACACCTTGTTCTCCAGGCTGTGCTCAGAGTTTCCCTCAGACGTTCCTTACTGTCATGCCAGGGTTTCTGTCACCTCTCCTATTTCACAGATCCAGCGAGATGTCCTCTGTTAGCTTCCTGAGAAAAGCTGTATTTCAATTTATGTTACATCACCTACAGGTAATACAGAAGTGTCATTTATTATATCAGATAAGTTTAGAGTCAGGGATGGCTCTGGATAGGCTTAGTGCTATTTTCAAGGACTCAGTTTCTTTCCAAATTCCACTCTCTGAGCCTTGCTGTGAGGTCTTGGCTTCCTGGAGTAGCTGCTAGGTGGCTGCCATGTTGCTGGTGTTATACAGATCACAATATAATATCTGAAAGTATAAAAAAATGAAGCATTTTCTCCTGTGAGCTTCTTTTGAAGCCAGGTGATCTATTTCTCAAAACTTCCCAGCAACTTTACTTCACATCTTAGACCCATACCAAAGGGGATGGAATTACCATGACTGGCTTCTACTAAGATTCATTCTTTTGGACCTGGTATTCCCAGTTCTTTCAAAACAAACGATCCCTTAATATCTGAATAAAATTGGGGTTTGTTAGCAAGGAAGAAGGGAGTGGCTGTAGGACTGGCCATCAACACTGGCTGCTATGGGTCAGGGAGGCACCTGGAGTGTCACCTGCCCACCAGGTAGCTTGGGTGGATATAGCATTCTAGACTGGAAATTGGTTCCCCCTAATTTTGCTAGCATCATCTTTCAGCTTTCAGTGTTGCCACTAAACCCAGTGCCTTTTGACCTGTTCCTGTTCCTCCCTCTCTTGGGAAGCTTTTTTAAGACAGAGTCTTACAATGTTGCCCTCAGTAGAGCACTGTGGCATCACAGCTCACAGCAACCTCAAACTCTTAGGCTTATGCAATTCTCTTACTTCAGCCTCCCAAGTAGCTGAGATTACAGGCACCCACCACAACACCTGGCTATTTTTTTATTGTAGTTGTCATTATTGTTTGGCAGGTCCAGGTCGAGTTTGAACCTGCCAGCCCTGGTGTATGTGCCTGGTGCCCTAGCCACTGAGCTAGGCACCCAGCCTCTTGGGAAGCTTCTAAGATTGTCTTTCTCCCTGGGATTCTGATGTTCGAGGGAGTAGGTCCCTTAAGTATATTGTGATGGGCCTTTGATGAGTATGCCCTTTAAACTAGAAATGGTTGTTTATGTCACCTTCGGTAGAGCACCTTTGCATCACAGCTCACAGCAAGCTCAAACTCTTGGGCTTAAGTGATCCTCTTGCCTCAGCCTCCCAAGTAGCTGGGACTACAGGCGCCCGCCACTACGCCTGGCTATTTTTTGTTACAGTTGTCAATTGTTTTTTAGCAGGCCCAGACTGGGTTTGAACCTGCCAGCCATAACCACTGTGCTATGGGTGCTACGCCCAAACTAGAAATGTTTTTGAAATTTGGGAAATTGTTTAGAGGTATTTTCTTTCTTTCATGTTGGAACCCTTGGACTGATCTTCTAAGTTCTTTCTCTTTTTACCTCCCATTTCTTTTCTCTTGATCCCTTTTTATGTTTTATGAGACAATATCTCAACTTTGTCTTTCAAATTCTTACTGATTATTTTTCCTTTCTGTGACCATATTTTTAGCTTACTGTTTAGCATTGTTCCCAGTTTCTTTTTAAAGAGTGGTAAATGACAAGAGGAATGGAAAAACAGGTGGGTGAAGAATCTTTGAAGCTGTTATGCAAGCCAGGGGATTAGAGGCTGTGCATATTAGATGAAGTTCAGCCTCCCTGAACAGGGAGACAGGTTTCCTGGCAAAAGAAAAGGAAGTTGAGGGAATCTGGGGGAAGCTTGAGAGGAGTGGAGAAGGTTGCAAAGGCCATGAACAAGAATGTGATGGATAAGTTGAAACAATAATACAGAGCCGTGCTTGTGCCTGTTATCCCAGCTACTCGGGAGGCTGAGGCAAGGGGGTCATTGAGCCTAGGGGTTGGAGGCTGCTGTGAGCTGTGATTGCACCGCTGCACTCTGTCCTGGATAACAAAGTGAAACCTTGTCTCTGAAAACAAAACAAAATAAACAAAATAGGGTCACTCAGCTGAAGGAGAATGTTAGTTCTTAATTTTCTTCCTAGGTTTCTCAGAGATCGGATGCTCATTATTGCTTTTCAGTGACATTAGCTCTATGCTCCTGATTACAAATATACGTTCATTGTAGAAATGGAGAGCACAAAAAACCCACATACACACAAAAACCATAAAAATTGTGCACTATCGCACCACTTAGGGATGAACAATTAATATTTTGGTATTTTCTGTTCTATATATAATGGTATAGGAATTATATGTATACTATGCATTTTTTTTCAAGTTTTTCACTTTTTATTCTGAAAAAGATTCAAACCTACACAAAAGTCATAAGAATAGTATCATAAACTCCTGTGTACTTTTCATCTAGATTCACCAAATGTTTTGCTACCATACATTCTCTAAAAACAAAATTAGAATCATATTCCAGGTCATTATCTTCTATGGCTTTGCGCAAATGTGTAATGGCATGTATCTCCCATAATTGTATCACATAAAGTAGTTTCACTGGCTGAAACTCTTCTGTGCCCCACCTCGTCAGTACCCCTCAGACCTCTGACAGCCGCTGAGCTTTGCACTGTCTCCGTAGTTTTTCTTTTTCCAGAACATCACATAGTTGGAATCATATGCTGTGTGGCCTTTCCAGATTGCTTCTTTCAGTTAGAAGCGTGCATTAAAAATTCCTCCATGGTTTGGGGCGGGGGGAGATAATTCATTTCTTTTTATTGGTGACTAACATTCTAAACTGTGGTAAATAAATGTACCATTATTTATTTGTTCACTTGTTAGAGGACATTGTGGTTGCTTCCAAGCTCTGGCGATTATGAATAAAGCTGCTCTAAACATTGTGTGTAGGTTTTTGTGTCGATGTACATTTTTTGCCTTATTTGTGTAAATTCCAAAGAGTGTGATGGCTGGGTCCTGTAGTAAGGGCATTGTTTTGTAAGAAACTGATAAACTATTCCCAATCAAGGTCATTTTTAATGGCTACCTAGTATGTCATTGTAAGTTTACATCATAGTTTATTTGACTGATTTCAACTTTTCAAATGTTTAGATTTTTCCCAATATTAACCCTGCAATGAATAGTCTTCTTTTTAAATCTTTGCATTTATTTCTAATTATTTCCTTAGAATAAAGTCCTTAGGTTGAAATTGTTGAGTCAGAAGATCTGATCATTTAACAATCATGGTAAGCGTGTCAAATTGTTTTCCCCAAAGGCTATGCTACTAATTTATTCTTCTGCCAACAGGGGCGAGAAGGTCTGTGCTTCCCACATTCTGGGATAGATACCATCTATCATTGTATTAGTTTCCTAGGGGCCACTGTAACAACTGTAAACTTGGTGACTGAAGACAACGGAAACTTATTCTTTTGTAGTTCTGTAGGCCAGAAGTTAGAAATCAAGGTGTTGGCAGAGTCATGCTCCCCCTGAAGGCTCTCGGGAAGGATCCATCCATGCCCCCTCAGCCTCCGGTCATCGTGGGCAGGTCTTCAGGCTCCCTGGCGTATAGCTGTGTCTCTGCAGTCTCTTGGTCCTCTTCATGCTGCCTTCTTCCCTAGGTGTCTCTGTGTGTTCTCCTCTTCTGCTAAGGACACCTGCCCTTCATTTAGTTCAGTAGTCCACTCTAATCTGCTGTGACCTCATCTAACTAATTATATCTGCAAGATTCTGTTTCCAAATAAGGTGACATTCTGAAGTTGCAGGTTGACATGAATTTTGAGGGATACTATTCAACCCTCTACCATTATATTGATACTTAAACCATATTTTGACCACATGGGGAAAGGGATCCTAGCTTTTGCTGTAGTTTGCATTTCTGTAATTACTAGTAGTATTGAAATCTTTAGATGTGGTCCTTTGCATGTATTTCTCATTCTGTAGATTTTTTTTTTTTTGACACAGAGCCTCAAGCTGTCACCCTGTGTAGAGTGCTGTGACATCACAGCTCACAGCAACCTCCAACTCCTGGGCTCAAGCGATTCTTGTGCCTCTGCTTCCCAAGTAGCTGGGACTACAGGCACCCGCCACAATGCCTGGCTCTTTTTTGGTTGCAGCTGTCATTGTTGTTTGGCGGGCCCAGGCTTCAAACTGGCCAACTCAGGTATATGTGGCTGGCACCTTAGCCACTTGAGCCACAGGCACCAAGCCTGTTAGCTCTTGCGTAAGGTGACTAGATTTTAACATAGGTAAAGTGGGACACCATTGATGGAAAGGTGGGGGGGGGGTTCTTAATTAAAAATTTGGTCTATATGGAGCAACAAAAATTTTCATAGAAGGCAAAGATAGTATTGTAATATATTAAATTTCAACATAAGTACAATTTACAAATATAATACATTAAAAAATTATGTGTAGTATTTATTCTTTGGCATACTTCTCATTTGGTTGTGTTTTTTTTTGTTTGTTTTTAGAGTCTTATTTTATTGCCCTTGGTAGAGTGCCATGGTGTCACAGCTCACAGCAATCTCCAACTCCTGGGTTTAGGTGATTCTCTTGCCTCAGCCTCCCAAGTGGCTGGGACTACAGGCGCCCGCCACAACACCCGGCTATTTTTTTGTTGCAGTTTGGCCAGGGCGGGGTTTGAACCTGCCACCCTCAGTATATGGGGCCAGTGCCCTACTCACTGAGCCACAGGTGCCACCCAACTTTCTTTTTTTTTGAGACAGAGTCTTACTCTGTCACCCTCAGTAG
>CAUYTI010058333.1:0-24664 GCA_963575145.1 Galago senegalensis | reverse complement strand
CTGATAACCAGAATCTATAAAGAACTCAAGCAAATCAGCATGGAAAAAAAAATCAAACAAGCCCATTAAAAAACAGGCAAAAGACATGAACAGAAACTTTTCAAACAAAGATAGCCTAATGGCCAACTGCCACGTGAAAATATCTGGGAAATGTGAGTATAAGCCACAATGAGATATGATCTAACTCCAGTGAAAATGGCTTTTATCAAAAAAAATCCCAAAATATCAAATGCTGGCTTGGATGCAGAGAGAAACACTTATACATTGTTGATGGGACTGCAAATTTTTGCTGATGGGACTGCAAACTAGTATGACCTCTATGGAAAGTAGTGCAGACTTACCTCAAAGACCTAAAAGTAGACCTACCATTTGATCCAGCATCCCACCACTCCATGTTTACCCAAAGGAAAAAAAGACATTTCATGAAAAAGACACTCAAATGTTTATAGCAGCACAATTCACATTTGCAAAGATGTGGAAACAACCCGAGTGCCCATCAATACATGAGTGGATTAACAAAATGTTGTATACCATGGAGTATTGCTCAGCCATCAAAATAATGGCGATCTGGTATCTTTTGTAAAAACCTGGATGGAACCAGAGACCATTCTTGTAAGCAGAGAATCACAGAATAGGAAAGCAAACACCACATGTCCTCAATAGTAAGTTGGAACTTGTCGATAGACACTTAGGTGCATATACGGAAGTAAAATTCAACAGAAATCGAGTAGGTGGTGGGGGGAGGAGGAGTGGGCTGATTTTACACCTAACTGGTACAATGCACACATTCTGGGTACAGGGCATACTTATTATTTTGACTTAAAATGTACAAAAGCATGTATGTAAATTATGTAAACAAAGCATGCACGGCCCTATGGCAGTCTAAAAAATTGTTTTAAAGTATTCTAGATGCTCAAAGCCCAAGAATCTGCAGCTTGGTCTAGATGACATTGGACTCCAGTTTAGGCAATTATCTTTGGTGGAGCAGTTTTCTCTAAAGAAGAGGGCCCTGTGGATAATGCCACCTGTTATAGTGGGACTACTGAAACCAACACAAGAAGCCAAAAAAGACTACACAAGAGTATAGTACCTATGTTTTCACTACAAAAAAATTAAGTAAATGAGAGAAAGACAGGATAGAAGGGAAGGAGGGAGGTAGAGAAGGAGAGAGGGAGGGAGGGAGGGAGGGTGGGAAGGAGGAAGGAAGGAAGGAAGGAAGGAAGGAAGGAAGGAAGGAAGGAAGGAAGGAAGGAAGGAAGGAAGGAAGGAAATGGTAGAAAAAGAAGAAAACATTTCTCTAACTTTTCTAACAAAGTTCCCTAGTAGGAACAAAGGGTTGAAAAGGTAGCAACAGAGGCTTGGGGATAGGTCCAAAACTAAAAATTCAAAATGTCTTTTAAATCTGGTTTTATCTCAAAATAACATGTGATCCTCACCCCCCACCCCTGTGCTTTCAATAACACATTTTCGTATTTTATAACATGAAATTAGCTTATCAGTTATATTAATTAAATATTTGCCCCAAATCTCTCATTACAAGTGATGATCCAGGAATACACACTGTTTTACCCCTGTCCAGTTTGAAATTAAAACATGACAAGTTCTATAGCCCAAACTAAAATTCAACAGAACTTTGACTCTGCCCTTGATTTCCAGGGCCAGTCTCACCTGTAAAAATAGGATTCAGGTAATATTAAAGCATAACCAGGAGTACTTTGGGGGGGGGGAGAGGATTAACTTGCACCTGCAGTAATTTCATTTAAGCTCCTCATGGTCATTTCCTTGAAGGGAAAACAATCTTTACACAATAAAATAAAGCAGTGCATCTTTTCAAAGTGCCTAGAAGGCCCTCAAATACACGGAATCCTGATTCGAATCCTAAGTCTGGATACAAACCTTTACCAATGGGGCAGTGCCTGTGGCTCGAAGGAGTAGGGCACTGGCCCATATGCTGGAGGTGGTGGGTTCAAACCCAGCCCCAGCCAAAAATTGCCAAAAAAGAAGAAAAACCTTTACCAATGAATATGTTCTTGCTATTTTAGAGCAGGAGTAGACAAATTATAATTCATGGGTCAAATCCAAACCAAGTCCTGGGAAGAAAGAAAGGAAAGAAAGAGAGGGAGAGAGAAGGGGAGAGGGAGAAGGAAAGGGAGAGAAAGGGGATGGGGGAGGGAGAAAGAAAGAGAAAAAGGGAGAAAAAATGCAATGGAGACTCTACATAGCCCACAAAGCCCAGAGCATTTACTGTCGGAGCCTTTGTGGACAGTTTGCCAATTCCTTGTTTTGGAGGAGCTGTGAGGGCGAATAAAACCTTAGAGATCCAGTCCCTGGATCAGGAAGAATCAGGTAGCAGACTGAGAGGTGTCAATCCCCACAACAGTGCTGCATAACAAACCACCCCAGTTCTGTGTCCTAAGTGCCACGTTCCACACATCTGTGGGTCTGGTCTGCTGGGCTCAGCGGGAGCAGCTCCCCTGATCTTGGCTGCCTTGCTCACGCATCTCGAGTGAGTCAGCACAGGCCGGCTGGGCTGGAGGAGGCTGCTCTACGCTGCAAATCTGTGGTCTGATCTCTTCTACGCCTCTAACCCTCCTTGGAACAGTGGCCTACAACCCAAGAGGTGCTCTTCTCATGGCAGGGACAGAGTGGACATGTGTGTCAGCTCTTAGGAGCCTAGACTGGGACATTGCCACTTACTTGCCCTGCATGCCATTGGCCAAAGCAAGCCCCGTGGCAGAGGCCAGCAGTAGGCCTGAAGCAGTAGGGAGGGGCTTCAGCGTGAAGCAGTAGGGAGGGGCTCTCTTCCACACAGGAGCTGCCTGGTCATAAGGCAAAGATTTGAGTAAGGGCGGTGGAGAACTTGGGCCAGTGATGCAAATTAAGACTCAACTCAATACTTACTGAGCACCAACATGTGCCAGGCATCCTAGACGCTGGGGGCTTCTCATCAAATAAGACTGTCGTCCCCACCATGGGAGCTTAGTTCTAATGGGATGTACAAGGGGGCTTAATAGTTAATCTACCCATTCTTACCCATTCTGCTTTGTTTCGCTGGGGGATGAGCTGTTGGCATACTTTCCCTGGCAGGCAGACATCATCTGCTCGTGACCAGCTTTACATCCCCCAGAGCTCAGCGCTAGGCCATGGGCAAGGTGAGTGCTCAGTAACGAATGAATGAGCAAGGGAGTCAGGCATTTTCTCTCTCTCCTTTCTAGGAATCCCTGAATCTCTGTCAATTCATGTACAGATGGAAAGGAGGAAAATGACAGAAATTCAGATCTCCAGATTAGCAGGCAATGCAAAGCTGAGACACAGAGCAAATGACAAGTGACAGTGAAACTGGATTTAAGAGAGTTTGAATCACTTGGGCAAGAAAGCCCACAGATGGCACACGCTGCTCGGTGTAGGAAAATGGGTCATTGCTCCCAGACCAATTACCAGATAGCCTAAAAGGCCCGGGAGAGGCACAGAGCATTTGTGCTGCAGGCTGGCCAGGGAAGAGTCCGGGTGGATTCGAAGAGACTGTGATACTATTAGGGCACCACCCAGATGGCCCGTGCCCACGGGGGATACTAAGCGAAGCTCAAGAGAGGGTGCCGTGTCCCCCAAAGTTCTTGACTTTGGCCCTCCTGGGTAAAATGAAGGCAGCCTCACCGCACAGCAGAGAGGATTTGGTGAGGCTGGCATGGGAACACAGTACTCCTGCCATCATGTACCTGACACCGAGAGCCTTCAGAGAACCCACATCCACCGTGCTGAGGTGGCCATAACTGCTCTGGACGGGGACCCAGTGGTGTTTGTTCCAGCCCTCAGCAAAGCTCCCTGACCTTAGTTTCTTCATCTGTGAAATGGGCATTGGGATACAGGCTCCACTTAGGTCACAGGATTTCAGTGAGGACTGAAAAAATCAGCAAGTGCCAATATAAGCCAGAAATGGTCATCTCTCAACCAGAATAAGGCTGACTCGGGGGAAGGCGGACTTGGCCTCAACTTGAACAAGCCAGTGATGCCCGGTGTTTGGGGGAGGAATGAAGTGCACAGGAAAAAGAAGGTGTCAGAACCAGGAAGGAGATGGTTTTCAAAGTTGAAGGTAGGACATTCTTCATGTTAGGAAAAAAAATAATAATAACTGTGAGGAACGATTTTTCAAAGCTTGAAGAGTGAAAGTTTCAGAGGCCCAGCTCCTCTCAGGAGGGTAATAAATACAGAAAATAAGTTCCTCTTGAAGGTAATTGAAGCAGAGTGTGAGTGAGTCCAAAATATACCTCATCCTTTTGACTGAAAGGGAAGAGAGAAATTAAGAAAACGAGGAATGGGGGGAAGGCAGCAAAATCAATGTTAGAAGTGAAAATATGTTCTTGTCCTCAGATGACTGCGACCTATACAATGGGACAGCCCTGACAAGGGTGTCCCCAGCCTGACCTGGCAGCAGACTTGCTGCCCTGTGATTGCCTCTCAGCTCATCATGAGTCGTCACCTGTCACTACTTTTATTTCAAGCCTGCCTCTTCCTCTCCCTGACCTGTGAGAGGCTGAGAGAGGAGAGGTCAGATGTCATAGCAATGTGGAAGCCACTTCAACAGCCACTGTGCTGAAGGCGACAACAACAACAAAATTTATGTAATCCATGAAAGCGCAGAATTGGGTCATAAAATTGGATAAATCATTTCTCTTTACAAAGCAAATTCTTGCCAACTGCCCCCATATCATAATGTTTGAGAAGCACCACTTTTTACCTGGACATACCTGTCCCCCCCCACCCCATGAAGTTCCCAGAGCCTCTGAGAATATGCAAATAAGGGCACATGCTTCTGTGTGATACATCAAGTATCAGAAGGTGTCTCCAGGCATGAGTTACAAGGCCTTTAAAAGCAATGACTTCTTTATAGGGTTTTAGATTATGGTGATTTTCCGTAAATCTTGCCCAAGTCACACAACAGGCCAAGAGTAATTAACATTAATTAAATGATCCCCATAGAGAGGCCGCCTTGCTGACACATCACTAACCTCTGAATGCACTTAGCTTGCTGTGTTCTCCGGGGTTCGTTCAGCAGCACCAGGGGTGCCAGGCAGGCTCCTGATGCCTCCAGCTGCTGTACACACACCCAGGGAATGCGCTCAGCCCAACACGGTCCTCTAGATGCTCCCCCTATGTTGAAATATGCACACAAGAACAACCTGGAGTGCTTGTTAAAACAGGATTCTGTCTCAGTAGGTCGGATGGGACCTGAGAGTCTGCCAAGGCTACCCTTCCCCAGAGCAACATTGCACAAAAGCCATTCAACAGGCCTGACAGGTAGGTGGCCGGAGGAAGGTCAAGGGGAGTAACCCAAAACATCCAGTGCAGTCCTGACATGTGGGCCTTGTGATCCTGCTTTTCCAATTTCCAGAGGAGAACCAGAGATGGGCAATAAGCAAGCAATGTCTTATGCAGGTGCCCGTGTTAACCTCGCAGTCATCCCAGAAGCCCAATCTTCTGTTCAAAGGAGCAGAGATAAGAACCAGCTTCTGAGAAGGATGAGCCCAGGAATAACTCTCAGGTTCTGTGTTTTGCACCAGCTTTTTAGAACAATTCCCTGGGGAAAGACATGCTACCCCATGGCCCACCATTATAAGGGACTGGGAGGTGGAGTTTTCTCTGACATGGAAAGGTTGGGGACCAGGAGATGAACCTCTTTAGTGGAGCCAAGAACCCTGTCCTAGGCAGGGACTTATGTTAGTCTTGACACCGTGTGGAGGATGGGGGAACTGGATTTAAAGGCTGGCACATGGCCAGTGATGAGGTCCAGGGCAGGAAGTGACTGTGGGTGGAGAGAAGTGGCAGGAAGGATGTGAATGGTGGGTGTAACCAGGAAGGGTCAAACATGGGAGAAACAGCCCAACAAATTTGGCAGGGACTTATTGTCTGTGGAGTGGTGACAGCAGTGTGGAGGTGACCCAAGTGTAGCGGCTGGCAGAAAAAGCACTCGGGCAGGGCTGGGACAGGGAATTTACAGAAAACAGTACAGAGAAAAAGTAGTTAGGAAACTATCAGGGCCCATGTTGGGGAGCAGATGTGAGGTTTGTAAGCAGCCCTATAAAATTGTAGGCCAATCAGTCATAAAATTATATTATGATATTGTAATGATGGGCTGCAGAAAGCATCAGTAGCAATGTGTTGCCCATGGAATGTGTCCCTTTTAATTCAGTAATGTGTAATTGAAATTAGAATAGTGCTGTGACTCCACGAAAAGGGAGTACTTTTCTTAAAGTACTTCGTAGCAACTTCCCCATCCAAAAAAATTCAAGCATGAAAACACTGGGGAAGGAAAGGGAAATGTCCAATGCAGTGAGTGAGAAAAAGTCACAAGAGAAGTTGGGGAGAGAGGCCAGAGACATTATTACACAGTTGGGGAGAGGGCCTCAAACACTGGAGTCATCTGACCAAAAACTTTGCCCTTGAGCCTGTGGCTTTTCCTTTATCTTCTCTCCGATATCCTTCCTCTGTAGCATTTTCAGCACAACACAGGCCAAGTCAGCTATTTATAGAGGGAGGACAATTTTGCCACAGGGTGTGGTGTTTAATTTAAAGAGACGTCAAAGAGCGAGGGGCAGATGGCTGAGCAGGCAATGCCTCAAAGTGACCTTGGTGGGGCGTCCAAACCCAGTGACTCATCCCGAGTTTTACAGATCCAGGCGTGTGCTCTGACAAACCAACCCCGAGTTGATCAAGTCTTATGGAGGAAAGGATAAATGGACGGGCAGGGCTGCTTTTAAATTTTTAGTGGATCTATAGGTAGCTGGTGAAATGAGACCACTTGTCTGTTCAGGTGATCTTTTCTGGAAAGTTGTTCAATTTAATGGACTGAATTATATATGACAAGCTCACTTGATGGTGGGAGATTCTAAGTCTTAAGGCTTAAGAAGAAAGAAAGAGAGAAAGAAAAGAAGGGAGAGAGGGAGGGAAGAAGTGGGGAGAGAGGAAGGGGGAGGGAGAGAGGGAGGAGAAAGGGGAGAAGTAGAAAGAAGGAGGGAGAGGAAAAGGGGGGAGGAGGATGAGGAAGAGAGGGACAGAGGGACAACTGAACGCAATTCTCAAAACACTCCTTCCTCAAACCATGCTGAAGAATGACCAATTCCTGCTTATCCCACTGTACCTTCCCATAAATTTAATCCAGACCCCTCTCCTATTAAATATCTTCTCTTTAACTGGTTATTTGATTGGTTTCCTAGGACTTCCATAACAAGGTACCACAAACTGAGTGGCTTAAAAACTGAAATTTATTGTTTCACTGTTCTGGAAGTCAGAAATAAACATGTCAGCAGGCCCAGGCTGCCTCTGAGACCTGTAGGGGAGCCCTTCCTCGCCACTTGCTAACTTCTCATGGTTCTCTGGCAACCTCCAGCACTCCTTGGCTTGGAGCTGCAAACTCCCATCTCTGCCTTAACTGTCACGAGGCATCCTCCCTGGGTGTCTGTCTCTGAGTTTCTTCTCCTGTTGTAGGGATACCTGTCACGATGGATTAGGAGTCTACCCTATCCCACTGTGACTTATCCTAAATAACTACATCTACAATAACCCAATTAGCAGATGGGGTATTGGGAGTTAGGATTTCAACTTTGGGTAGGGGGACACAATTGAACCCATAATAGTTATCCTGTGGTTTGGGTCCACTAAGCATTAAGCATCAATTTGGCATCACACAATAAGATGCTGAGTTAACCGTGGGGAGGGGCAATCCTTGGCTTCCCCTCTCGGCTTCAGGAAAAAGTTTAATGTGTACCAATGCCCAGGCTCTATGCCAGATCAATGAAACCAAAACCTCTGGGATAGGGCCCAGAAAAATTAGTATATTTTAATAGTTCCCTAGGTGTGATGATTAATTTTATATGTCAACTTGACTGGGCCACACAGTACTCAGATATTGAGTCAAGTGTTATTCCAAGTGTTCCTCGTGGGGCGGATGTTGGATGAGTTTAACATTGACATGGGTAGACTGAGCAAAGCAGGCGGCCCTCCCCAGCATGAGGGGGCCTCATCAAATTCACGGAAGGCCCAAATAGAACCAAAATGCTGATCCTCCCATGAATAAAAGGGAATTCCTCCTGCCTGGCTTGCCTTCGAGCCTGGCCTTTTTCCTATCTTCAGACTTGAACTAAAACATTGGTGTTTCCTAGATCTTCAGCCTGCTGGTCTTTGGATCAAAACCATACCATCAGCCCTCCTGGGTCTCCAGCTTGCCCATTGAGGATCCTAGGACTTGTCAGCCTCCATAATCACGTGAGTCAATTCCATATATAAAAAAACTTCCTATATACTGGTATCCCTTATTGGGTCTGTTTCTCTGGAGGGCCCGACTAATATAGCAGGTGATTCCAATATGCAATCCATGTTAAGAACCACTAACTTATAAATCACAGATAAGAGATTGATTAATTCTGTCTGGGGAGATGACTTCACAAAAGCCATCACATTAGAGGTGGTCCAGAAAAAATGAGCAGTAGTATTTGCCTTGCCAAGCAGATGAGGACAAAAGAAAGAATATTAGCAAGGAAAAGAAAGAAGAGAGGGTGGGAAGAAGAAATAAGTAATTGTAGATGAAGATGAAACAGATGGGTGGGACCTGATTCTGCCCTGCTGCTAGTGCCATGGTTCAGTAATAAAGGAACTATTGAAAAATTTTACCTGAGGGAATGATGGGCATGTCTTCATTTTAGAAAGGCAAATTTGAAAGCTAGATGGAAGGGGTGAGGGAAGACTGAAAATGAGGGGGCCAATAAGGAAGGACAGAGTATAAAAGCCTGTTTCTATCTCCCTAATATTCACATGTTGAAGCCCTAACCCCAGTGTGATGGGATTAGGAGTTGGGGTCTTGGGAAGATAACTAGATTTAAAGAAGGTCGGCAGAGTTGCTGGGTTGGGTTGAATGGTGAATAAAAGAGGGGAGAAAAAAAGGGAGTGGATGGGGCCCTTCTGGTGGGATTGCAGGTGGTCCCTGAGTTACATACAACTTATATCCACTTGCACTTCTGCATAGAGGCTATTACAGGTAATAGGTAAGAGTACCTGTTCCAACTTACATACAAATTCAACTTAAGACAAACTAACAGAGCCTATCTCATTCAGGACCTGGGGACTGCCTTAACACCCTTAGAAGAAAAGGACAAGCTAGTAGAGCATCCTGGCCCCTTGTGAGAAGACAGCAAGACAACGGGCCCTCTCTAAAAGCTCAGGCTGCCCACATCTTGATCTTGGACTTTCCAGCCTCCAAAACTGTGAGCAATGAATGTCTATTGTGTAAACCACCCATTCTGCGGTGTTTTGTTCCAGCAACACCAACTAAGCAAAGCCCAGGTGAGAGACAGTGTGGTTTTAGATCAGAGAAAAACAGAAAGGGCTTTTTGGTATGTTTCGGAGCAAGGTTCCGCAGATTTTTGGTGACTAGGCTTGGGAAACAAGGAAGAGACCTTCACTATAAGTAATTACAAAGTTTCTAACTTGACAGCCTAAGAGGATACTGGTATTAAGACTGGGAGCACAGGAGAAAGAGGAGATTTTGTGGTGAACATAATGAGTGTAGTTTTGGACATTCAAATTTGAGGTGCCACGGGGCATTTGCTTAGAGGTGTCCAGTGAGCTGATAAAAACAGATTTCTGGCCTTCAATAAACGGAATGTGCTGTTTATAGATAAAGATTTAGGAATAATCAGAACATAATTAATAACAGAATTCTGAGGGAAAAATAGGCAGAGGACTAAAACAGGAGCATAGGATATATAACTGTCCAAGCTCACGTGAGGTGAGTGAGCTATCAAAGAGATTAAGAAGGAGCCATCAGTGAAATAAAAGAACAACAATCAAGAACAGCATCTTGGAAGTCTTCTGAGTCCAATTGGCAGATAGAAATTCATATGTTCGAAACAGGAGCAATTTGATATAAAGAATTGTTAGACAGTGATAGGAGAGCAACTGTAAAGACAGAGAGCTTTTTCAATTTTATCCTGAAAGAGAGTATCCAAGGAGGGAGAGGAATTCAAACTTCATCGAAAACTGTGCAAAGAAGCAAATAGAGTCACATGTGATTTAACAACAGGGTTGTGTTCTGAGAAATGTGTCATTAGGCAATTTGGTCATCAGGCAAACATTCTAGAATGCACTTACACAGACCTAGATGGCATACTTGCCTACACACCTAGGTATGGCCTATTGCTCCTAGGCCACACACCTGTACAGCATGTGACTATGCTGAGTACTGTAAGAAACTAGATAAAGATTGGTTTATCTAAACATAAAAAAGGTATAGTAAAAATACAATATAAAACATAAAAAATGGAACACCTGGCCAGGCATGGTGGCTCACACCTGTAACCTGGGAGGCCAAGGCAGGAGGATTACTTGAGTTCAAGGGTTCTAGACCAGCTTGGACAAGACCCCAGTCTCTACTAAAAATAGGAAAAATTAGCTGGGCATCATGGCAGGCGTCTGTAGTCCCAGCTACTGTGGAGGCTGACGCAGGAGGACTGCTTGAACCCAGGAATTTGAGGTTGCTGTGAGCTAGGCTGATGCCATGGCACTGTAGTCTAGGCTGCAAAGGGAGATTCTGTCTCAAAAAAACAAAGAGAAAAAGGATCACCTGTATAGGGCACATGAATGAAGTTTATAGGAATGGAAGTTGCTCTGAGTGAGTCAGTAAGAAGTGAGTGAATGTGAAGCCGTGGCATCTTACTGTATGCTACTGTAGACTTTATAAATACCGGACACTTAAGCTACACTAAATTCAAAAAACAGGTTTTTTTCTTCAATAATTAAGTAACTTTAACTTAATTACTTTTAAACTTTATTTTCTAACCTGTTGGCTTTTTATAATAATGCTTAGTTTAAAACACAACACATTGTAAAAAGAAACAATAAAATAAAACACACATGGTACAGTAGCATGACGTATCTTCTTTCTTTATATCCCATTCTATAAGCATTTTTCTACTTTAAACATTTTTTATTTACTTTTTTACTTTATAAACTTTTTTTGTGAAAACCTAAGACACAAACACACATGTTAGCCTAGGGCTCCACAGGGTCAGGATCACCCATATCACCTCCACCTCTACCCCTTTTCCCACCCGAAGGGCTTAAAGGGGCAGTAACAGCAGTCACCTCCTGTGATTACAATGCCTTTTTTTTGGATACCTCCTAAAGGACCAGCCTGAGGCTATTTTACAGTTCACTCTTTTTAATAAGTAGTGGGACAGCACTCTAAAATAATTATAAAGAGTATAGTATAGTCAGTATGCAAACCAATAACATAGTCACTTATCACCATTACCACTGTACATAATCATGCGTGCTATATACTCCTGGCCACAGGCATAGGAGTTTCTCAGCTCCGTGAAAATCTTATGGGACCACCGCCATGTACATGGTCCATCATGGACTGAAACTTCATTGTGGCCATATGCTCTTCCTATGGAGGTCAAAGGGAAGAGATTAATATTTTTCCAGAGAAAATCAATCTAAAATAATTACAAATTATAGGAATTATTGAAATTGCCAAATGTTTCAAAGATGTTCAGTAATTAAAGGCAGACAACAAAAAAGGGAGATGTGGGGAGGAGAGAAGACTTTTGTCTATCCCTGGGGTAAGTGATGAATAACACGAAAAATTGTATTTTGTCCTGAAATAACTATGAATGTATCATTGAATAAAAGAAAAGAGTTGCGTGATTTTTAAACATAAAAAGAGAGTTCAAGGAAAATTCTTTTCAAATATAACTACGGGGGCCACCTGCACGTATTCTTCTCCTCTGCCACTAGGGGCGCTGTGTGGGAAAGTCTGAGCCCGCCATTGTCTGCTGAGGAAGCTCTGAGACACCCTAAGCTGAACAAACTACCTGTAAGCCTAAATACCTACCTAGGAATTTACATTAGTCACAGTATTCCAGTATTTTTTTTTATTTGAGAAAGGGTAAAATTTGAGAGGATATTTGGTATTGGGCAGGATTCATGAATCTTACTGCTTCCCATGATTTCTTTTATTTCTTTAGAGGGAAATTATTTGGTTGTATGAAACACTTTTCCTACTATCAGCCTATAAAGCAAAAGAAACATCCTCCCACTGGCTGCCTGAGCATTCAAATAAGTGGCATGCTGGTCCTCTTGTCAATTCATGCCAGTGATTCTTTGATCAGTGGTGACCTAGTACTCTTTGTCTAAAAATATAGCACATCACCATTCTCTGAGGCCTGAATATTGAAAATTGGCCTCTACTTTTCCAAGACCTTCTTCTCTACAAAATAAGTATGCTTATTTAACTTGTCACTTCTTTAAGAGAACGTTCAGAGCATTCACACAGCCCCTGTGGACAGTAAATATCAGAATCTCAGTTTCCTCACTGGGTTGGGCTAGATGATCTCTAACTTTCCCTTTATCTCCAAGGGTCTCAGCGTCTCTAAAATTGCTGGAATAAATCCTCTGCCTCACCTACTGTGACAGCTCATTACACTGATGGCCCAGTGAACCACCCTTCCTGGTACACACACCTCCTGGTAGCCAGGGCCCCATGTATTCCTGTCTGGGTGAGGCCTGTGACTAGCTTTAACCAAGAGAATGTAGTAGAAGCAATTCTGCACCTGTTTCAGGACTCAGCCTTAATAAAGACTGGCAGCCTCTACGTCTGTATTCTAAGGAGCCCTGAGGTGCTATGGAAGATGTCCAGATTCCTGTTAGAGACGTCATTTGCAGAAAGCAAGGCCCTGTGTCTTCAGGGAGAAAGAGAGAGACAGAGACTGAGGCCCAGCCATGCCAGCATCCCAGCTGGGCCCAGGCCACAGCTGTCCAGCTAATTAAATCCAGTGGTATGAGTGACTGCTGACAGGGCCAGCAAAGGAACCACCCAGTTGAGCTGAGCTCTAATTGCAGAATCATGAGCAAATAAAGTGGTTGTTGTTTTAGGTCACTACATTTTGGGATGGTTTGTTATACAAAAATAGATGGCCGAGTAAGAAATATGATCTTGCTTCTATAAAAAGAGTTTGAAAAGGTCTGACCCTTTTCCTTGTGGGGGTGATAAAAAGTGGTATTTCTAATTTGCCCCACCCTGTAACTGTATTAGTCATGTCTTTTTATTCTGTATTTGATCATTCGAAATCTTGGAACCTGGCTGACCCTGGAAGGATTTCCCCTCTCAGGGCTAGCCAGCCCTAGAGATAGTAAACATAGGAGTTTACTTTTCAAATGGAAACCAGCCAATCCAGAGTCCACATCCCTAAACAACTCCCTTGTTGGGGTCTCATATCCTGGGCCACTCTCCACCTGACCTGATCACTCCAGGTACTAAACAACCAGAATCAGCCCCAATGTCCCACTGAAGTTGTTCAAACTAGTTAATCTTAAATCTACTTATTACTCCCGCCCCCACTTCACAGAAACACAGTAAAGGCTCTGCCCACCTCCGCCCCTGGCTCCCCAGTAGCCCCAGTGCTCCCTCAGGCCCTCCCCACAGTATGGCCTGCCCCTCCTCTTGGGATCATTGACAGTTGAGCCCTTATCTGTTAGCTTTGCCATATTTGAATAATAATAAGATCTCTACTCCGAAACAATAACTTGTAAGTATAAATGAGCGAGCAAATCCTCTAACCCTGTGACAGTCACAGGTGATCAACATAAATGAGGCAGAGGTGGCTGGGAAGAACCACCTGGTAACACAGCGCACTAAAAGCATAGTGCCGCTATTTTTGAATGTTCCCCATTAACCCTCAAGATAACTCCAGGGAGGAGATTTTTATCATCCGCATCATTCAGAAGTGAACATTAAGGCTTAGATTAAATAATATGCCACTAGCAAGTGCCAGCAACTTGGCTTGGAATCCCAGAACTCTCTTCTGTATTGAATTTTGAATAAATGAGTTTTAGCTTTTAATCACCTTTTTCTGATTTCACAGTAGCAATTCCCATTGACAAACTGAAATATAAAGAATAAATTTAAAATTGCTCATATAAGCATTTAGAGATGACCTCTCAGCATTTTGATGTCCTTCTAATCTCTTTTCCATAAATATATTGTATATATTTAACAAAACTTAGACTAACCTCACTATGTCTTATAACCTATCTTTTTAAACCATCAACATATTGTGAGCATTTTACAATATCATCAAATATTATCCAAAGGCAAGAATAATAATAGCTGATTTTAATGGCTAGTTTCTAAATACTATAGCCACTTACTAATTCTCCATTGTTATCACTTGAATTACTCCTGATAGTTTGCTATTAAAAGTGCTCTGATGAACATTATTACATGTCCTTTACATAACCCTCTGTGAGCATCTCTGATTAATACTTGAGGATAAATTCCTAGATGTATATAGGTTATTAAGTATGAAATGTCTGATTCCTTAAGTGCTAAGTTTTTTGACACTTCTTGTTTTATTTTTATTGTGAATGTACATCCTCATTCTTTCAAATGAACCTTTTAGCCTATGATTATCTTTCAAATTTTTTTACAGCAGTTTGTGATACTTTGGATAAGTCAAAAATTCATAATATTTTTGAATATGAGCTTGGTCTCAGCACCAATGCAGTTCAGACAGCTCGAAATACCAACAAAGTGTTTGGGGAGAATGTGGCTAATGAATGCACAATATATTGATGGTTTGAGATGTTCTATTCTGTGATTTTAATCTTAAAGAAAAGCCATATCATCTTTAGGGCGACCTGAGACCAAAGTGGGTGACTAAGAACTGAAAGCTATAGTGGAAGTGAATCCATTTCAATCAACACATAAATTAGCAGCAAGGTTTGATGTTGTTATTCCAACAATATTGGACCATTTGAAATGAATCAGCAGGGTAAGAGGCTGGATAGATGGATTCCACATGAATTAAACAACCATCAGAAGAGAAATCATCTTGAAACTAGCCTTTTTTTTTGCTGTCATGATATAAAGGCAAACCATTCCTACACCGTATTGTTAAATGTGATGAAAAATGGATTTGTTCCAGCTCCATCCATGTAAGCATGAAGGAAGTAAAGTCTCCATCTTTCTTAATGGCTGCATAGTATTCCATGGTTCTTCTTAGCAAAGTATCCCAAGAATGGAAGAAAAAGTATCCAATGTACTCAGTCCTACTATGAAACTAATTTATAGCTTCCATAGGAAAGCTATAACCCAATTTTAGCCCAGGAATATGGGGAGAGAGAAGAGAGGGGATGGGGGAGGGTGGGCAGAGGGAGTGTGATGGCTGGGATCATGCCTATGGTTCATCCTATAAGGGTACATGTGAATCTCTCTAATTGTAGAATTTAAATGTCTTAACACAGTAAGAGAAAGATATGAAGGCTATGTTAACCAGTTGGATGAAAGTATTTCAAATTGTATACAGGAACAGTACACTGTACCCCATGATAGTACACTGCTATGATTTAATTTTTAAAAAAAGTTTAAAAAAATTTTTAAAAAAAGAAAAATGGATTTGTTTTGACGATTGCAAGCACTCGGAATAATGGTTGGATAAAGATGAAATGTCGAAACACAGCCCCAAACCAAATAGTCATCAAAAAAAGCTAATGGTATATGTTTCGTGGTCCAGCATTGGTATTATCCTCTGTGGCTTCATGAAACCTACTCAATCGATTACAATGGATGTCTACTGCAGCTAGTTGGATGGCATGATGAAGATGCTTGTGGTTAAGCAGCCAAGATTGGTCAATAGAGACAGGCCAATCCTCTTGAGAGACAACACTTAACCATATGTCGCACAAACAGTGCTGCTCAGACTACAGAAGCTGGGCTAGGAAACTCCCTGTCATCCACTATATTCACCAGGCCTTATACTAACCGTCTGCCTCTCTTCTAGGCTTTGGACCACTTCTTGCAAAGAAAAATACTCAGTTCTTAACAAGCTGTGGAAAACACCTTTCACGATTTTATCACCACTTGTTCTCCAGGCTTTCTCCCTGCTGGCATACACAAGCTAATGTTAAGATGCTGAAACTGCATCAGTAGTTTAGACACATACTTTTGATACTGGATTTCAGGCTCTTGGTCTCAGTGATTCGAAGAATGGACCACAAGATCAGCAGTAAGGCAGGATTTATTCAAAGAAACAAAAATTACAACAACTACAAAGAACCAAACCTCCTTGCAGAAAGAACCCAGGAGGGAAACAAGCTCTCCTGCTCCCTCTTTGAGTTCTGTGGAGATCTGTCTTCAAGCTCTCTGCTCAGGGGTTTATATAGTGGCAGAGGGATTGTTTTGCCCCAACTCAATGTTAACTTTTAGGGCATGGTTCCTTGTCAGTTACAGCCAGTTGTCCAATGAGCTTTCAGGCCTTGGAAACTGACATGAAATTGACCAGTCAGGAGTCTGCCTGGAAGATACAGCAAGGAGCCACGTGGAGGAGACAGCATGGGGCCAGTGTCTTCCCTGCACTTGTTCCGTGGGATATCAAGCTGGTTCCTCCATCTGCTACAACATCAACAGGTCCAGGGCTAAGGTGGCAGGTCATAGTGCCGCCTTGTCCTGCATCACTTTCATCACTTGTACTGCTTCTTGTTTGAGATGTAATAGACTAAACTTTTGATTCGAAATCAGAAATTTCACATTTGATGACCCAGAATAGAATTGCTGAGTCAAAGGACGTGCACATTTTTAAGACTTTTGATACTTAGTTGTCAAGTTTCCCTCCAAATATGTTGTACCTATTTCCACTTAGCCCAGAGTCTTTTGGTTTTAACATAAAATGACTTCCTACCAGAGATTTCTCTGGGTATACATGTGCATGTGTGTGCATGTATGACTAGAACACACACAGGGCTTTTCCACAGTCTTTGGTTAGTATCCAGAGTTTGTAAATAGACAGATTCTTTATTTAAAATCTTTATTCCAAAGGAGCAACTGTGTTTCTCAAAAGAGCTTGTCAGCCCCATCGTGGAGTAACTATTGTTTTTTCTGTCATGTAAAACTATGACACGTGATTACATATACTGTTCAAATGACAGTTGTATGTGCATTCCTCAAAGTATATTCAGATTGTGAGGAACCTGTATATAGTAGTCCAGGGAGAAGGCAGCAAGCGGTGCAGCCCACTTCAATAAAGGCAGGCTGTCTGGAAGAGGTGGCAAGCTATTTGATTCTAAAGAACTAAAGAAAGCAAGAGTCTCAGAATGCAAATAGAAAGCTGTGTCACTCTCCTGCATGTATAGACAAATATGCTATTTACCTGCTGTGATCTAAAGTGTCCCCCAAACAGACTCATGCTCCCAAATGTCACCCCACATGCACCAGTCTTTTGTTGTGTGAAAAGTCCAGTCCCTGTGAAGATGCAAATAAATGAGCCAGTTAACACCTGACACCATCAGCAGCATCAATGACTTACCTCCAGTGAGCTCATCAAATAGCCAGTGTCACCCACAGAGGCCCCAAGGAAATGAGAGCAGACTATGTGATATTACTCACAGGCCAAAGTCAGGGGAGAGTGGCAAAGAAGTGTCCTGGATGACTGAAGACAGAAGGACAGCTCTAGCAACAAAAGAGACAACATGGAGTGTTTCCGAGGACCCTGAGGTGACAGGCTTCGACTGAAGTGTGCAGTGGGGTTCACGCAATTAATTGGATTTGTTAGACTGAAACCTTGAGTTCCATTCCTGCTGATCACGTAACCACACTGGTTTGTAGCCGCTATTTCCTTCCAACAACAGAACTTCCAGCAAATTACTCCTGGTGGCCACACCTCTTACTCATCCTCCAAGGGTGCATATAGGTAAGTGTCTGAGGCAGGCCCTGCACAGACCGGGCCCCAGCCATGAGCAAGGCACTGGCTGTATCAACAGCCACCCTGAAGAGAGTGCTCCATGCTGAAGTAAGGCACTAAATATAATAGCCTCTTCACTGGCACATTGTTATCAGTGCTATTACGGCTTCTCTTCATGCCTGTCACTGGATTATGGTAATTTTTTTAGTCATGGGTTTTAATCGGAGTTGAAGTCTTAGAGTTGCTGACAGCTGGGGAGAGCTGCAGACACTCTGAAGTTGACTTCCCACTGTCACAGAGTCCTAACACAAGCCTAAAGCTGGAGGGTCCCTCAAGCCTCCTCCAGCCAATTAAAAACAAAGTAACTTTCTAAACGGCGGGCTCCCTTCCCAGGCGTCCCACCAAAGGCCGGGGAGGCAGAGGGCACCTACTTCTGCCCTCATCCTTCTCCCAAGATTCAGAGCAGGAAACAATGATGCTGGCAAAGGCAGTACATGAAGCCAGTTTGCAATTTAGCTAATGGTATCTACAGGAAGCTAGAAATCATCCTTTGACACACAGTGGTACTGAAACAGCATCAGGCCTTGCAGAGTTCCCCCGACCTTGCAGCGGCTCCTTCCAGACCTCGTCTGTGGTCACGCATTTGAATAACCACAATAGACACAGGAAAATGAGTCACATTAACTCTCCTCTGTGGAGGTTGTGAGACAGAGGCAGCAGGTCCTGGCCATGCCATCTCGTCATTACGTGCAATGTGGGTTCCCCCCAGACCAAATTGGACCCCAACTGTGAGGCATCTAGGATTAGGCAGACAGAGGTGACTGAAGCTCTTTTCTCGGAGGCATAGGAGAACACAGTACCGACCTGCAAAAACCCTGGATATTTCTTCATCTTGCCTTTAGGGTCTTTCCCCTTCCAAGGACCATGACCCCTAGGAACCCTCTGACTGGACCTTTCTGGCATCTAATTTAGGTTAGTACTTTACAGACATTCAAACCCTTATTTGCCTAAGGTCCTATTCTCAAGTAAGTATCACAGAAAGGGATGACCTGAATCTATCAGTCAGGATAGACTAGGTTATGCTACAGTAGCAAACAACGCTAAAATCTCAGTAGACAAAACAAGCTTTTCTCATTTATGCTGTATGCCCGTCACAGATTACTGAGGGGCTCTGCTCCTTGGATTCACTCTGTGACCCAGGCCACCATCTTAGAAGTCACAGGCATCATCAAGGAAAAACGAGCACCAGAATCTTGCTCTGGCAACTAAATGCACTGGCTCAGAAATTAAATTATGTCTGCTCTCAAGTCATTGGTCAGAGCTGGCCTCATTCAACCAAAAAGGAGCCAAGAAGTACAATCATCTTTTGTGCATCAGAAGGCACAAAGCCAGAAATGTTTTGTGAATTATGTAAATAAATAACACGATAATTATTATTTTGCACTAAGGAAAAAAATGAAGATTTGAGAGTCAAGAAAGTGTCACCCCTCCCAGTGGCATTTGGAGTACAATGTACCTTACTTCCTACGCTCAGTTCTCTAGCACTACCAGGGATGGCCAGATAACGGGAAAAAGGAAGACCTCTTCCCGATTCGGATGCTATCTTGGCTTTATTTGTTCCCATTTCTCAGTGTGGTTTGCCAGAATCCAAAACCATATAGATATGAGCTGAAGATGGAAAGAATTGGAAGTGAAATTATGTCCAAAGACTAAACAGCTTAAATCTGGTGGGGAGAGGGAAGAACAATGGAAGGAGAAAGAATAGGAAGAAAAGACCAGAAGCTCAGACAGGATTTTGAAAGGGACGAATAAGATAATGAAAACAAAGATAGACAAGGATAATTTTTGCTGCTGGCAGCTCGCATTCTGGAAGCATGGAAACAAAAAAGCCAATATGATTAAACACAACTAAACACAACAGGTAAGACTTGGAACAGAGTTCGAAGGAAAGAGACATCTGAGATTATGGTGAAGAAATAACGAATGTGAAGAGGTGATGGTGGGCGAAAGGGTGGAGACTTTGCTGTTCCTGAATCCGGGGGAACTGCTGGGCTTTAGAGGGAACGCCTTGCAGTGGCAGCAAGAAGTTGCATTGCAGAAAACGGGATTGGCAGCAGAATCTTGTTCTTGTGCCCTAGAAAATGCTATACAGGGGCCCAGGGCAAAAACCTGCAGAGGAAGACACAAACTCATTTATGATTAATGGTGTAGGGTTGAGCACCCTCATCAGAGCCAAGGCGGGAAGGAGGAGGAACCTCAAAGCTCTCTGTGCACCTTGTGGCTGTCCCAGGGAAATGGGACTGTGAGGAGAGCCACATGCAGTCTGTCAGCACATTTTGTTGGCTGTCGCTTCAACATGAAAACAAAAGTAGAATCCATCTTAACACCTCTCCCTGCTACCTTCCTCCAAGCCACTCTGATCTCTTGCCTGGTTTTTGCACTAGCCTCCCAATTTGCTCTTCTTTAAACTCTTGCCTTCTAATTTTCTATTTTCTATGGAGCCACCAGAATGATCCCCTTGAGATAGAATCATTTCTTAGCTTAAAACTCTTCACTGACTTCCTATTCCTTCAGAGGATCCCAAGGCCTGCCCTGGACCTGGAAAGCCCTAGAAGATCTAGCCCTCACATCCTCTGGGACCTAGTGCCCCATCCCTCCCCGTCTCACTCAGTCACCCTGCGACTCCTCTGCCAAGCCCACTCTCTCAGGCCCTTCACACAGGCTATCCACTGTGCCAGGAGGCTCTTCCCCTAAGATCTGCACAAGGACTGTCCCCATGCCTCCTCCAGCTCTCCACTCAAATAGCATTTTATCAGTGGAGTCTTTCTGATCCATTCTTCTTAATAGAAGAACTTCCCCACCCATCCCTGAAGGCCCTATGTCCCTTAAACTGTCTTTCCTAGACCAGTTTTGTGTGAAATGAGTTGTCACATGTAAGGTATTTATATTCTATTTATTTAGAAGCATAAGCTCCAAAAGGGCAGGAAGGATTTTTGTTTCATTTTTTTCACTGCTGTAACCCCAGCACCTAGAATAGGCCCGGCCAACAGTATGGACTCAATACTTAGGTGTTGACTTAGTAGATTAAAATTTACCCCAACCTCCCCACTACATGCACCTGGTATCAAAGAGATATTCAAGGAATGAGACATTTCTTTTTCTTGAAATCCTGTGAGAACTCAGAGCCTCCGTCTCCAACCTGATGCCAGCTGCCATGGATACAGGCTTCTTACAGGGGTCAAGGATGTGGCAGATGCTTTATATTAGCTTTTATGTCCTCCATAAAATTAACAACAAGCAAACCTTGAGTAACAAAGCTATAATTCTGTCTTTCAGTTCTGATCTGATACATACTGTAAGAGCTTGGCTCTTGAGGGTAAAAGCTGTTTCCAGAACCCTCAATGGAATTATACCTCTGTAATTCATTTACTGTTATTCATTTTATGTATGTTTACAGATAGAGCCAAAAGAAAAAAAAAATCACACAGCCAGCAGAACCAAAGTAAAGAAGAAAAGATACCTGGTGCTTTTCATTTTTAAATTACAAGCATTATGTAAGAGACAATATTTTGCCACACTCCAGCACTTCTAGGCTAAATAAGAAATACGCTTAACAGCAAGGTAAACATAATATGATAGCGCTTTTAAAAATGAATATTACCTTGATCTGTCTTCAGGGGTGTTATTTTCAATAGCGATATCAATTCGCAAAGAAAAAAGAATGGCTGTTTAGCCAAAAAGACTGACAGACAAAAATAAGATCAGAAAAAGTCTTGGATAATACCCTTGAAAAGCCTCGCAATACTGTCCACCTCCACTATTCTCAACCACACACCAAAAAGCAATCCAATAAGCTTTTGTCAGTTATGCCCAAGATTCTCACGAAATAAACCTTTCAAAGAATAAATAAGAATATAGATGTGCTTGGAGAGATCTGACATCAAATATGCCTTTTATATTTCTTTATTTTTTATTTCACTTTAAAGTAATTTAGGGTATTCAAAAGTAATTTGTTAGAAAGAATCATCGAAGGGGAGATAACATATTCCTTGCACCGTACATAACCCAGATAACGATAACACACATCTGCTTTCCTCATCCAACAACCTACAACTTCATTTGAGAAGGAACATCAAGGACCCAGAAGATTCTTTCATGTGGATTTCTGTCCACAGGACGTGTGGCCATCACATACAGCCTTTTTTGTACACAGGCAGCTGAACAACTTCCAGATAGGGTGTGTAAGATTTTACAAATGTTTTTCGTGTTCCAACCAGGCATGACCTTTGAAATATATAAAACATAAGGAAACTACCCATAAGACTTCAGGGAAAAAAAGCAAATTCGATTGAGAAATATTTTTTAAGCCCCTAGTAAGAATAAAGCACCATTCTAGGTGCTTAGGATACAATTGTGAACAAAACAGATTAAATATCCTTGGCATGGACAATAGGCAAAATAAATAAATTACATATTTTTCAGGTGACAATGGCTATGTGCTATAGAGAGAAAAATAAAGTGGAGAAATGCTGGGGAAGGTGGGACAGAAGTGTAGTTCTAAAGAGGATCAGGGTAAACCTCTCTGGGAAGATGTTTAAGCCAAGACTTAATGGGTGCCGGCAGCTAGGAGAACTTTCCAAGCTGCCAGAACTGCAAGTGGAAAGGTCTAGAGGTGGAAGCACACCTGGCATGTGGCTAAGTGCAGAGCAAGGGAGGGGGAAGCAGCGAATGAGGCCGGGGAGGTGATGGAGTCCCTCCCTACAATGGCTCTTGGCTTTGCCCCAGTGAGGAGGGCCACAGAGAGGGCACAGCTGATGTTTTCAAAGCCTCACTGGCTGCTTTATCTGGAAGAGCTGGGCTGAAGTGGAGGCAAAAGCAGAAGCAGGGAGTCTAGTTAGAGGGCTCTTGTGCCAGTGCAGGGGAGGGTGGCTGCACCCTTGGACTAAAGTGGTAGTCAGCTACGTGGATAGTACAATATGCATGCGAGATTCTGGCTATATTTTGTAGATATATAAAATAGGATGAAGGCAACAGAAATGGGGCACTCCCAAGGATTCTTCTGGCCACTGTAGATATATATGTATGGACCTCTCCCAACTAGAGCCCAGACAGTGTTATTTACAACGTTGTTCACCTACCAAAACTTCACTGGCATCAATGGAAATTGTGAAGGAGAGGTGGATTCTTTGAGGAAGACTAAGAACCCACGTTAGACTAAAAAGGTTCCTGAATCAACAGAAAGTGGAATGTATCTTGCTCTCTCTCTGCCCTCTGGTGGGGAGGGTGCCTCCCATCTCTCTTCTTCTCACTCTTTCTCTTGCTGACCCACCTGGAGGCTAAAGCTATGAGCAGGAGAGCCCTGGAGCACTATTTCTGTGCTCAACAATTCCCAGTCTGGTTGGGGAGTACTGTAAGACTGCCTCCTCCATTCTTCGTCTGGTCTTCCTCCTCTCTATTTTTCTCCTTCTCCTCTACCAGGTCTCTCTGAAGCCCTTGAGGCACCAAGAACAAAGAGATCCTGACTCATGCTCCCAAGGGTAGTGACCTCCATGAAGACTGTGCTTGTGCCTTTGTCCCCCTCACCTTCCTGTCTGCTGTCTGGTGCCCATTTAAGTTCTCTGTCTCCCTCAGGAGAGCTGTGGCCCTGCACCAGACTTTCTCATGTTCTTTCCATTGGCCCCTAGTTAAGGTTAAACCCCCCAAACCAAACAGTACCTTCCAAACTTCAAAATCAACCCAAGGCTATTGACAGTGCAACCTTCTGTGAGGCCTTTAACACAGATGCTCAAAACCAGTGGTTCTCAACCTTCCTAATGCCTAGACCCTTTAATACAGTTCCTCATGTTGTGGTGACCCCCAGCCATAAAATTATTTTCTTTGCTACTTCATAACTGTAATTTTCCTACCGTTATGAATTGTAGTGTAAATATCTGATATGCAGGATGTGTTTTCCAAGGTCGCAACCCACAGGTTGAGAACCACTGCAAAACGCTGCCGTCCAACTCCTGCCAGGGAGGGAGAAGTAGAGCATGCCTTTGGGAGCAGCTGTGTTCCATCTTCCAGGTTGCTTGGACCATTTAATGGAAGAACTCACCCATCGCCAGAGTCTTGCAGAAGGTCATTATTATTTTGGTTCCTGATGCTTTGAAATACAGCAGAGATTTTTATACTGAAGATGTCGGTGGCCGAGGAAACCTGAGTTTTACTGTCTACTTAGTTTATAAACCATGTCTTAGAAGCATATGCTGTGGCAGATGGTGGGTGATACTGTGGTGTGTTCTGTTAGATGGGATCCTTGCTAACGCTCACCCGCCCAATATGCACTCTCTAGAGGCCAGGACATAATGGCGTCTGAGCTAAGAAATCTATCAAAACCAAGAAGACATTTTAAATGGTAAATAACAGTAATGGCTCTGTGCTGGGTGTATGCTAATAAAAATGCAAGAGCTTCTCCACCCCGAGTGGAAAAAACCAAGCTAAACCCAATATCAGTGATTCTTCCAGAAAGGCTGTCACTGTGATCTGTGACGCACTATCAAGATGAAATTGGAACCAAGTGTACTTCATTCAGGACATCTTGGAGATAAAAAAATATAATGCTCCTTTTCTATCTTTGTGACATTGTTCGCAAAGATGTGATTTGGCTGTTAAAACCACTTGCACTATATCTCAAGGCTAAGGCTGACAATTCAAATAAAAGCCTCCCTCGCTCTCTTTGGTTTGTTATCTGAACCGCAGCTAGCTGTCATGGCCATCTACACACCAGGGCGGTGGGAAAGGGGTGAGGCGGCTGACCGGCCCGCGCTCTCTGGCTGTCAGACTCTGTGTCTCTGATCTCCACTCCATTTTCCGGACTTCCGGGCAGTTTTTGTTTTATATTGTTATGACCTCAAAACCAGGTGCAAAGTTAAAAGGAAAACAATGATGTTTCATTT
>CAUYTI010058332.1:0-16952 GCA_963575145.1 Galago senegalensis | reverse complement strand
GGCTGCAACCAAAAAATGGCCAGGCATTGTGGCGGGAGACTGTAGTCCCAGCTACTTGGGAGGCTGAGGCAGGAGACTCGCTTGAGCCCAGGTGTTGGAGGTTGCTGTGAGCGTGATGCCATGGCACTCTACCCAGGGGGATAGCTTGAGGCTCCGTCTCAAAAAAAAATAAAATAAAATAAAATAAAATGAAAAATTTAACTATGTGTGGTGCTACCTGCCTGTAGTCTTAGCTACTTGGGAAACTAAGGCAGGCAGTAACTTGACCCCAGGGATTTGAAGCAGCAGTAGTCAGGTATGATTATGCCACTGCACCCTTGACTGGTTAATGGAGAAAAATCCTTGTCTTGTAAAAAAAGAGAGAGAGAGTGAGAGAGACAGAAAAAAAGAGAGAGAGAGGAGATAAAGTCAGAGGTACTTGTACTGACTTATCCAAGGCCATTGATAAAAGTTATTTTGTGAATTTGTTAAGAAGAAAAATTCCTCAGATTGATTTTACATTCCTCCTGAATTATGAACCTATCCCATCAGATCAGAAGTGGTATGCATAGACTGAGGAGAAAAGAGAAGTATAAAATAAACACTTAAATGAGTGGGGATATGGACATTTTTATTATTTTATTTTGTAACACTTGCTATTCATGGAAAATCCCAGGGAAATAATGATTAGTTGGTTTTAACCATAGTCAGGAGTTTTGTTTACACTAGAAAGACAGAGGCAGGGAAAGACACAGGACTGAGCATGTCTACAGGACCACTAATCTATGGTGTACAAGAAAGAAAGGGAAGAGAAAAGATAAATAATGACCATGTAGGTACTACACCCCTGCGTCTAAAAATTGTGTACAAAAGTGAGTGGAAATAGCTGATAACTGTAGAGGGAAGAATTTTTGAAGTGACTTTTGTAGAGGGTGTATTAACTACTAAAGGTACTAAAGATAATATTGATGTTATAAACTTGGGACTTGTTGGCTAAGTCTAATCAAGAGAAAGTTTTTAAAACCAAGCCTCTAAATAATTTGGAGAAGAGTGTTAGAATGGTCTTGAAATGAGTTGTAGAAATACTCTGGAAATGCTTTTCAATGAAACGTGAGCAATTAACATTGAATTCCAGTTCCCATATATCTACATGTTTTTTTCTCTTATGCAGAAGGCAACAATGTCAGGATTTTCCAGTGTGAGTAGACTGAAGGACGTTGATGTATATCATGATGAGGGCAGAGGAATTTTATACACACATCTGAACATTACATTTTCATTTGTAGATCTCTCATAAACCGGACCATCTTCGTAAGTAGTTTTTGTTTCTCATGTAAATGCTTAACTTAAGGAAGATTTGCAGTATTCCTACATGTCCAGAAGACCCGAGTGATATTTCAGCCGAATTATAAAGTAAAATAATATTTAAAATTACTATAGGGCATATAACTCTATCATGATATTGTAGATTAGAATGTGCTACCCCCCAAAAGACATGTTGAAGTGTTAATCCCCAGCACCTCAGAATGGTACTTTCTTTGGAAATGAGGTCATTGTAGATGTAATAGCCAAATTAAAATGAGATGACACTGGAGTAGGGTGGCCCCTTATCCGGCATGACAGGTATCTGAGGAAGAAGTCTGCCATGTGAACATACAAAAAAAAACATGTGAAGACAGAGAACGATGGGAAGATTGAAGTTATGCATCCACAAGATGGGAAACACCAGGGGCCACAGGAGGCTGGAAGAAGTATAAAGAACCCTCCCCAAGAGACTTCAGAGGTGGCGTGGTTCTAACAGCTCTTGATTTCAGACTTGCAGCTTCCATAATTGTGAGACAATAATTTTTGTTGTTTTAACACCAAGCAGCAGGCATTGCTTTATTACTATAGCTCTAGAAAATAATCCTGCTGGATGTACGCACGTAAGGATATTTGGAAAGTCAAGGCTTCTCCCTGCAAGCCGTGTGGACTTTATGTAGTTTCTTTTAATCCAAGACTAATTCTGGTGTAGGAGTCTGACTACCAATCTCTAAAAGTTGTACAAAGTTGAATCTACAAATCTCAGCAGCCGGCCAAGATGCTTCAGGTATGGAGAAGAAGCAGCAGAACTTTGGGGAAGATAAAACCTAGGGTCTCCCTTTGATGTAAACGTTTGTAAAGGCAACTTGCTATATTTAGGGATGATATTTTCTTAAATTCATTCTACTACATGGATAGAAATCTGTTCATAGATGGATTTTTCTGAAATTCATTTTACCGTGGTTCACTTTTCTACTATTTCTACCAGAAATCTGTTCTAATATGTGTATTAGAAACACATATATTTCCGAAATATGTTTCACCATTCAGAACCAAGAAAAATTCTGAAATCTGTTCATGAAAGTGACTGACAGAAAAGTGTTATAAAACTAGTGCTTTCTTGTGATCATATCACTGGCCTATGTGTTAAGAAGAGGAAATTTCTTAGAGGGAGATATAAGTACAGTATTGGGGACTAGGAAGTCCTAGATAATTGTAGTTTTAGAAACAATTACAAATGAGCTTTCAATTGCTTCACTAAAAAGCTAGTTGGGTTTCCTTAAGCACTGGCTATGTAATCAGAAAGTCTTAGCAGTCTCATCTTATGGTAAAATAACCAAATGAGGCATTTACTGTTAATATCATAGTCCCTTTACAGGTCATACAAATGGATCTGAAATGATTACATAATTTTTCCGGATTATACATCTATATGAGAAGTTTTCAAGTTTTATCTATCTCTCTCTCTCTCTCTCTCTCTCTCTCTCTCTCTCTCACACACACACATATATATAACTGATATATATATATATATATATATATGAGAAGTTTTATATATAAATATATTATGAGAAGGGGGATTTGTTCTAGACAGTCTCATTTTAAAGCAGAATTCAAACTGTCCTTGAATAAAGCTTCCCATTTAACACATCTCATATTTTATCAAATTGCAAGATGTTCTATTTTTTGCCAAATAACACAATGTTTTTCTCTTATATTGATTATACAAAGGCATCTTGATTTCACAGATGTTAAAATATTAAAAAATAAACTGTGTGACTTATAATTAATAAAATATTGTCATTGAAACAAATCTTGTGAGTTAAGTAAGGATAATTTTAAGGATTTGGGGACATAATTCAAGAGAGATTTAATTACCCTGCCTTGGTGGCAAAGTTAATGAGACAACTATAGTGGAAGATGTCTCTTTACAATACTAAGACATATTCAATTAAAATTCTAAGCTATTTCTTGTATCAGTAGTAATACACCTAAAGCTGTGATTCTTAAATCTTTGCAAGATTTCTATTTTAGAATAGTTCTATTTTTAAAAATTGTATCTACTCTCATTCTGTTAAAATTTAAAATCTTTAAAGCTAAAGGACTCTGCATTTTTATAGTAAAATGCTTTACTAAATAATAAACATGTATTGCTTACCCTGCCCCCTTCACCTTAAAAACACTAAAAACATATTCTTTTGAAGGACAGTTATAGAAATTAAAGATGCCTATCTTCAGAAAGGGGGTATCAAATTTTAATAGGCTACCTTTAGAAGTAATTATAGCTGTTATGAAGAAAAAATAATAGAATAGTGTTCTAAGGGTTAAAAATATGACCTCTTGGCCCAACTACTTTGGGTTGGAGTTAGTAATGTCATCAGATCAGTTGATGAATTCAAGGCCAACCTGAGCTACATAGTAAGACTCCATCTCTTATTAAAATGACCTTTTAATTCTTAGTTTAATTGTTAATAGAAATATAGTAATTCTATTAGGACTGGGTGCCTCAGTAAAGTCCTAGGGCAAAAAATTATAGAGCTGCTTTCTGTATCAGCAGTGTAGCTGGGAGGAGCAAAACTGACATGGCTTAGCAGAACCATATGCCACAGGGCTGTTGCATGTTGGGGCTAGAGTTCACAAGTGTATATGCCTCTAGATTTTGATGGAGTTTTTAAAAGATATTTTTTGTTTCTTTGTTTGAAATATTGAGGCTACATCTGACCTATCAGTGTGTGATACTGAACCTCCTATCTGGAATTTAAGTATTTGGTGAGATTTTAACTTAATTTGAAAAAGAAAGACAGAGATGATCACCATAAGATCTGGAGTAGTATAGAAAAATGAGAATCTAGTTAACTCAGTTTAGTTGGCAGAAAGGGACATCAGAGAAGGATGACAGAGAGAAAGCTCCATGTGTCACAGCTGGTCCTGGCAGGGAGGCTCCCTGAGGCGCAGAGCTGAAGGTGATGGTGGCAAAGAGGGAAGACCTGGGATAAAGAGCTAGAGAAGCAAAGCCAATCCCAGGGACTCGGAGTGAACAGAGATGTCAACCAGGGTCCCAAAAGCTGATCCAGGAACTTCATAATAGCTGTTTTGCCTGGGAGCCTTTGTGGGAGGACTTAAGAAAGCATTTATTTGCTTAAGTGTTACAGTACATAGGTAAGCTCAAAATAACCACAAAAATACTCATACTCTCCAGGAATTTTTTTCTCTCTCTTTTTTTCTTTCTCTTTTCTTCTTTCTCTGTTTTTAAAAGGAAGCATATTTGCCAGATGTGACTCTTTTAACTGGTGAAGGGGCTTTTTCTCTTTATTGTACATCCTATATATTATACTTCAAGTTTGAAGAGAGGCTCTGCTACACTTTATTTAGATACACGAAGATATATGGACACAACTAACTAGTAGTCAAACCAGAAGAAAACTAAAGACTCAATGCCTTGTCAGAATGTTTGGACAATAGACTGGGTGTAATTGGAATGAGTGGAAATTAGAAATTGGAAATGCTAAGTTCAAATTAAACCATAACAACTATAATGTAGACAATCAATTAAAACTGGTTGAATTTCTGTTTGCATGGAAGAAGCTAATAGGGCCCTTAAATCACAGTTGTTGAACCCTCTCCCATTTTATGATGATGATATGAAAACATCTGGACATATGGACAGTCAGCAACTTCTAAAAACAGAATACCGTCTATGCCAGCACATTGATGAGGAAATAATATATGTGACTTTTAAAAAATTCATAACCCTAAACAATCTATTCAATTCATTTCAAAATGTTTGAAGTCTCTAGTAGAAATGTAAAGAAATGAAAAATTCATGACCTGTATATAATATTGGTTTAGGGACGTGGGAGAGGAAGTATATTGTACAGAATATTTGTAAACTAGAACAAAAGTTAATTAAGCCAGTAGAGACCTTACGCAATTCAGTGTCTGCTTATAAGGAAATGAATACCTTAATATGTTTGCAAATGCATTCTGTTTGGAATCTCAAAATTACATTTTTCAAGCAGCCTTAGTATTTAATTGAACTACTTTTCTTCCACTTGGAACCACTAAATAAATGACACATATTAGTATATTTTAAAATATCAGTTGCATTGTTCCTAAAACTTTCATATATTGTCAAGAAGACAGCACTTAAAAATAACATTTGATTACTTATTTTTTTTCTTTTTTTTCCTCTTTTTTTAATTAGATCATTATTGTGTACATTAATTCTCTCATAGGATACAGTGTGCTGCTTCCATATGCAGTTTGGAAAACTCTCATCCAACTGGCTAACATAGCCATCATGTCTTTCTCATAATTGTTGTGTTAAGACATTTATATTCAACCTTTAGACAGATTCACATGAACCCTAATAGGATAAATTATAGACATGATTCCTTATTATTGGTTCATTGTATAAATCTGAAGTAGTGACAAATCCATGCCTACAATATTGGCAGCAACAATATTTCTGATGTTGGAGACGTGGAAATAACATTGATAATGATGATGATGCTAGCAAACATTTGTCGAGTGTATCCTCTGTCCTATAGAAAGTGTGAGACATACATGCTAGAATTTCCAGAATTTTCTAAAGAAAGAGGCAAGAATGATGATATTGGTAATGTTGGTCATGACATTTAGTCATGTACGAGTTATTTATTTATTTAACTTTGCAGCACATTTCTTGAAACCAATATCTTTTCCCTGTGCTATCAATTCCTTTCTTCAGATTAATGCAAACACCACAGTATCCTTATTTTCTACTCTCCCCTGCCTAGCTCCTTTCCTCCTAAACTGTACATAACTGTATTCCTTATCTATTCACTTTATTCATGTATTACTCTCCTTCAGATACTGATAAACTTCATTAATTTCAGCATTTATAGAAAACTTTCCACAGCTATTTAAAATAAATTGATCCATTTTTCCAATAATTAATTCTAAGAAAACATTTCTTCTCCAAGCACATTAGATGTGCTAATACTTGGCACATAACTTCATCATTTACTAATTGCATAATTTATCTTCTATATTGTGCTATTACCTATCATCTTCTGAGAATCCTGTGCTCAACTGACATTCACTGAATAATGTCTTATGTATGTTTTTTTTTAAGGCATGATACAAAATATACACAACATATTATCTATGTGTTGGCCACCTCTTTGTGAAATTTTGTAATGAATATTTTATAAATAAATATACATTTAGCTACAGTTTTCCATTTTCCTTGTGTACGGCAAGTATATGGGTGACT
Organism: Galago senegalensis; assembly: GCA_963575145.1. Lineage (NCBI taxonomy): Eukaryota > Metazoa > Chordata > Mammalia > Primates > Galagidae > Galago > Galago senegalensis. The sequence continues at coordinate 10,414 of CAUYTI010058332.1, read as the reverse complement.
TGTAGGACACCCTGTAGCATGAACTAAACACAGAAAAGAGTAGTGAGCTTTCTGAGTGAGAAGCTGGCAAGGAACAAACAAGGCAAAATTGTAGATAAGAGGTTCATGGAAAATTTCAAGACAAAGGGATATTGCAGAATGGAAACTCTGCTGTGTTTTGTTAAGGCAAAAGGATGCAGTATTTCCTGTGAGGCTTTATGAGAAAATCAACTTGACCTGAATTCTATTTACTTTTGAACAAGGGACACTAACAAAATTTTGGGCATGAGACAAGTGGCTTATTTGTCTGAACCAAATCCTAGCCCTGACTTCAGTTATTTAACTTTATTTATTTATTTTTGTCAATTAGACTTTTACAGAAATGGTGGGTCATCATAGCTTATTGCATCCTCAAACTCCCGGACTCAAGCATTCTTCCACCTCAGCCTCCTGAGTAGGTAAGACTGTAGGCACATGCCATTATACCCACCTAGTCTTTCTTCCTCACCCCCCAACCCCCCGTGGGAATAGGGTATTGTTATGTTACCCAGAATAGTCTCAAATTTCTGGCCTTAAGAAATCTCCCTGCTTTGGCCTTCCAAAATGCTAGGACTATAGGCATGATGCTCTGTGCTCCACCCATTGTATTAAGCTATTACATATCTGAATACTGAGGTCATTCTTTCTTCTAAAATTTCATGCCTGAGCAAATGTCTTATTGTCTCAACCAAATCCCAGCCCTCGTTCCAGTTTTTTCATTTATAAGGATCCCAAGCAAAAGACCAAAGTAGATAACGGAGTGTACTGTAAAAGGATATTCTATTTCTAGATGGTATTCACTAGTGAGCTCCTAATATGTGAAAAAATTCTGCTTTTAATTAGCTTGTCTAACAACCTACATATTTTATCTTTGCAGTTATCTCACCTACCACACCTTTGCATAATTATAAATGATAAATTATCATCCAAGAATGGCTGTTTGACTTAAATTGCTTTAACTATTATTGATAATAGTACCTGTTCCAGAGAAAAGTTAAAGTGACCTGAGATTGATGTTTTATTTCAAACTTAAGGCATTATAGAAATGAGGAAGAAATTATATCATCTTTATATTTAGACATTCAATTTTCTGTATTTCTTATCCAGTTTAAGTGGTGAAACAAGAAATCTAGCCTTAAACAAACCACATAACTAATCTAAGTTTATTAGTTGATCAGAGGTCCACTTTTATAATGAAATGCCTATGATAATATCAAAACTTAGGAACACACACACACATATACACAAAGCTATTTATGGTTAATATAATACACAAAAAAATGACAGTCAACAGAAATTTATCAAAGTACAGGATGAAATCAATATAGAGTGAATTGCCCAGTATCTACATCATTCCTACAAATTGATCAAACAGTAATCAAGAAAAACAAAGTAATGTGGATTTAAATAATTAACTAAACAGTTAAGGATATATATTTCTATTCATGATGACCATGTGTAAAGTGATTTCCAAGGCATTAGAATTTCAAACTTCATTACTTCTTTCTATAGACTGCATATAAATACACATATATAGTCTGAACTACATATAAATATGTACAATGTATATACACACACATCTATATAAAGCTACATATGCATATATAGTCTAAAATATAATATTTATGAAACTGCATAGTCATATGCAATATACATAAAATTAAATGTAAAGCTATATAAATATTTATAAATGTATGTGAAGTAATTACACATGGTATCATATCAATTACTAGTGATTTTATTATGGCTGGTCTTAGTCATTTATTAAGTGCATGTCTATTTTAAGAATCTTCCCTTTCTATTTGAAGAATGGAGGAAATGTGAAAGATTGAAAGGAGACATAAAATTGTAGAAGGTCATTGGTATAAATAATACCCTTTCTCCATTACATTTTTATCTACATATTACTTTCTACTTGAGAAGAGAGTAAATATAATTTCTTAAGCACCTATTACGTGTCTGTGGATGTTCTTGATGATTTAAATGTATAAACATATTAATTCTTTTTTTTTACATCAAAAAATATTTAGTTTTGGAATAAACCATGTAGGTAGACTAGAAGCAGCGTGTACAATGTTGTTATTGTGGAGAGGACCACAAGTGTCAAATGGGTATCCACCTTCAGGTCACAGGACTGAGAAAAGGCACCGGGATTCAACAGAGAGGTAGCAGGAGTGAAGTGAAGAAGAGAGAGGGGGACAAGGAGGGACTGCAGGGAGACCCCCGTGTGGGGAAAGAGCACAGGAGAGAAGCTGGGGTTCCAAGTTTCTCCTGAGGACTTTGCAGCTGCCACTGTGGGAAGTCTCTGACCACAGCAACCTCAGGATTGATACAGAAACCTGACTGGAGGTTGCTGAGAGGCACAGTGCTGCAGAGAAGGCAGCTAGCTTGTTAGCCCTGGACACTGTGGCTGGCACAATGTGATGTCCCAGCCCAAGAGCGCTAAAACTGCCCAGGGCTCAGATCCATAGTTATTGACGCTCTCCTCTCTGCTAGTTGAGGGAAGAGTGGGAAGGCCCACTGCCTGTGGGTCCTGTGGTGGGATGTTATGCATGCTGTGGCTGGAGGACCTGGGTGAAGCAGGAGTTCCCAGACACAGTACCTGCTGCTGTGGCCTGGACAGCACCATTCTGCCACACCTCCTAACGGACCCTCGTGGAACATGCAGCTGTAGCCTTCTTTGTATACCACTCCCTGTCAGGGTGGCTGGACTCCAGTCACAGCCGCCTGGGAAGCCCTGGACAGGTCCAGAACCAGAGTAACTGTCTTACTGGATGTGGGTGAACTGTGTTTGACAGACCCATGCCATCCTGTGAATGTGCTTCTGCCTTTTGGACTGCTCTGTCCTGCATGAACCCTGTTGTGTGCCCAAATCACTACAGTAGTCCTCGGACAATCACAAGGAAATGGGGAGACACAGCAAAGCATCAGTGATAAAAGCTCCCAATGGGACTGGATGGGTGAGTCACATCAGTAACTCACAAGTCCCTAGCAAGCATGGGAGGATGAAGTGGGAGGATTACTTAAATTCAGGAGTTCCAGACAGCTTGATCAGGAGCAAGAGCCTATCTCTACTAAAAACAGAAAAAATATATAGCCAGATCTTGGGGTACATGCTGTAGCCCCAGCTACTTGGGAGGATGAGGCAGGAGGATGGCTTGAGCCCAGGAGTTTGTGAATGTTGTGAGTTAGGCTAACTCCAGAGAACTATAGCCTGGGGCCACATAGGAGACTTATATTCTTCTTAGTAAAGTATCTCAAGGATGGAAGAAAAGTATCCACTGTACTCAGTACTATTACGAAACCAATATATAATCACTCACACTTCCATGTGAAAAATAAAACACAACTATAGCCCTGGATGAGGGAGGGACAGGCGAGGGACAGTGGAGGTGGGAGGTTAGATGAAGAGAGGATAATTGGTGGGACCACACCTACAGTGCATTTTGCAAGAGTACACGTCAAATCTACTCAGTGTAGAGTATAAATGTCTTAACACAATAATTAAGCAAGTGAGATGAAGGCTATGTGATCAAGTTTGATGTAAGCATTCCAAATTGTATGTAAAATCAGCACAATGTATCCCATAAATGTATTCATGTATTCAGCTATGATTTAATAAAAATAAAAAAATAAATCAAATTAAAAATAATTTTTAAAATGCTGCTACTACTACTACTAATAATAATAATAACTGAGAGGGGATTCACATCTCTCCTGCCTGGTCAAGCTTCCAGACTTTGACCTGAGCACGCCAGTGAAGAGCCCATCACTAACTTCACTGAGCAATGGAAGGTCCATCAGAGGAGGACAAATGTGCCACAAATTATCTGTTTAGAGCTGAGAGAAGAGGCCCCAGAGGAGAAGGAACCAGCATAAATTCTCTGACAAGAGAAAACTCAGCACCCAGAAGGGAGCATAATGACTTTTTAGTAGTGAATTCTAACAAAAAGGACATTGTTGAATTCAGGTTTGAGATGGCTGGTAATAGGAATGGGATTGATGAGAAAATAGGAAACCACCACAAAGAAATCAATAAATAATTGAAGATATGAATAAAAATCACTAAAGGGATAGTAAAAAGTCATTTAGGTAATTTAAAAACATAGTAGAAAAGTTGTAAAACAGAATATATCAGGCAGAAAGACAAATTTCAGAGCTTAAGGACAAGACTTTCAAATTAACCCAGTCAGTCAAAAATAGAAGAATACGAATGAACAATTGCAAGAAATATGGGATTATGCAAAGCAAGGTAAATAAGGATCGTGGGTATATCAGAGGGACAAGAATAAGCAAAAAGCATGAGAAATATGAGAGAACAACAAAAAAAACTAAGTGAAAATTTTTTTTTGCTTATGGAGCTTGTTATAGGATTATAGGTGTGAGAAATCAGGTCTAATACATTATTTTAATTTTTTGTAGAGAGTCTTGCCATGTTGCCCAGCCTGGACCTGAGCTCCTGGCCTGAAACAATCCTCCCACCTCAGCCTCCCAAAATGCTAGGATTCTAAGCTTGAGCCACAGATCCTTGCCCAAACAGCAATTAATTATTCTATCCTGTCCTTTGATTAATTTTTAAAGTTAGAAGAGGCAACAGGCTGTGAAATTTCTGAAGTTACTCTGGCATAAATGACTTTAGCACCTTAGTGAACAGCTACCTAAATGGAAAAAAAAAAAACTTTTTTAAAGAAACACATATTCATCAAAATAAGGACTAAAAGTATCATTTGATTGCAATGACATTTTACCTTGAGAATATAGCCAAATTATATATGGGAAAGCCTCAAATGAGCTTTTGTTTGCTCTCTTTTAAACACTCCTGTGTCATCAGTCCTGATTTAACCTATTTCTTCTAGCAATTTCAAAGTGTTGTGAAAGTTGATTATACAAATTGGGTTATTCTTGTCATACTCAACTAAAACAGATTTGAGGGGCCACAGGGATAAAAATACAACTCTCAGGGCATTTAGCACTTGTTCCAAGAATGAAAATTTTCACAAGCCCAGCTGCTGAAATGTCCAACTGTAATCCAAAGACCAGTTCTATCTAGTGGCTGCAGCAATAAAGCACTGTGAGTCTGAGACTGGTTTTCCCGACCACCGTCACTCATCCATCAGAGCTTGCCCACTCCCAAAAGGATCTTCAGTCCTAGTAAGCACTTATGCACAGTAACATGTGACGTCTCTCTTTCTAATAAAACTCGAAACTTCTCTTTGTTCTTCAGACATACTGAAGACGTTTGACCCATGAGTATGTCCTGAGATGCAATTTTGGATTCCCAGATAAAACATTAACTGTAGAGAGTCTTCTCTGACTTTTATTTTGACTTAAACAGTAGGCAGTATTGTTTTTCAAAATTAATTTATAATTTGTTTCCGTAGAATTTATAGGGGATTTTTTTTGTCTTGTTTTTTTAACATAGAACTGGTTTTATGAATGGTGGTTAAAATTCCTGGCCAGTTCACTACACGTAACTGGGCGTGTGAGGATGCTGTGGATTTACGCTCTCCTCTCCTACACTGTCTGAGTGTAGTTACACAATAGATAAAGGCCCTGGCCATTGCTGGCACTGTGAAGAGATTTTGTATCCCCTAGAATGAGAGAATGTTTCTTAAAACAGGTGTGGTAACTGTCATAGCTTAGGTCTGTCTACATATTGGGAGCTGTTTATAATGTTATTACAATAGGAAAATCGAATTTAGATGATTGTGGGTTTTTTTTTATCATCCTGGGTTGCTTTTGTTGTAAATAAGACCATATGTAACATACGGTGCACATGTACTATCTATGTACTGAATGACAGTAGTAGTTAACTTGACCCAGCTATGGTAAATCAGCAATGTGTTTAGCTATATTTTATGGTAGATAGAGTAGGATGTATATTCTTAACAAACAGAATAACCTGAGATATGATATTATAAAATGATTAGGAATATTTGTTTAGGTGTGTGGCCCTAGATTCTTAGCGTGTGATTATTCCATATATGTGCTTGTGGAGGTTATTAAGTGATCTATTCATCTTTAACTTTTTTCCTGAACAAATATAATTTCTTAAGTTACAAATAGCTAGAGTCATTATGAATCATCCTTATTAATTATCCACACTGCACTGGCTGAAATTAATATTGTGTTTAAAAATAATATCTGAAGTACCTGCCCAAAAGTTACTCCCACACATATCCCTACAAATTTCCAAGGGGAAAATAAGAATAGATATGATCATGGTTCAGTAAGTATTCTCACTTCCTTAATAGAAATTAGCATGACTAAATCCAGAAAATGCCTTGTTGGTGAGATTTCACTTCTGCATCCAAATATGAAAAGTCATAAATGATAACATGTTTGTTTACATTGTTCTACTATCTAAAATAATTAGATAGATTTTTTTTTTAGCAAACAGGTATACACCAAATGGTTATAGTTATGTCACTAGGAAATAAGTAGAACTTAACACCAGCAAAACACGAATAAGTTTTTACTTATAAAGTTACTAAAGCTCACAATTAACATCCAGGCTTATACATGTCTTAGTAATGCTTTGTGTAGTATGAACATGCATATTCAATGGCTAAAAGATTATGAAACACCACCATGTTGAATAAGCTCTGCAAAAGATTATAGGAACCTAATCGATTATCTAGTTGGAGGTCCACTGGTATAACAGTAGGAAAACTATGCCTCTGAGTGGCGCCTGTGGCTCAGTGAGTAGGCACCAGCCCCATATACCAAGGGTGGCAGGTTCGAACCCTGTCTTGGCCAAACTGCAACCAAAAATAGCCACGCATTGTGGTGGACACCTGTAATCCCCACTACTCAGGAGGGTGAGGCAAGAGAATCTCCTAAGCCCAAGAGCTGGAGGTTGCTGTGAGCTGTGACGTCAGTGCTCTCTACGGAGGGTGATAAAGTGAGATTCTGTCTCAAAAAAAAAAAAAAATATATATATATATATATATAAGAAAATTATGCCTCTTACATTAAAAGAAGTTGTTGCTACTTTCTCTATATTGCTGAACAAATTCAGCAACAATGATCTTGACCAAAGGGCAGAATTTAAAAACCACCTCTTGATTTGAATTTAGACCCCATAAATAAATAACAACCAAAAAGCCCTCAGATATTTCTGTTACATTCCATAGAGGCTAAAATTTTGTTCTTCAGATGCAATATATTAGGTTAGAATTCCACTTTTAAAAATTCTAAGAAAAAAATTCAAAGAAAACAAAAGTGCAATAGGAAAGGTAATAAATTCAATCGAACTTTAAGGCTTCCTAGTGCCTGTTCTGCTCACCGATACATTGCTCAAGCATCGCACAAGCCAGCCAGGGATTGATTATTAAATAAAAGCTAGCTCAATAAATACATAAATGACTATCTTTTGGTGAAGAACCGGATAGATTTCAGAGGTAGAAGAATCCTGAGTTAACTGAAAGCTTGTTTAGTCTTCTTTGACTACAGGAACATTAATTTCCTTGAACTTTAAATTGTTAAGCTATAAATCAGGCACACTAAAGTCAACTCACAAGATTGTTCTAAAGATGGAGAAAAAGGTGGTGCAGCATGGTGTGGTGAGCTGTCAATCAATGGCAGTAATCTAATGTCACTCTTTGCGCATTATAAATGGAACATCGTCAATAAATTGGGTGCCTAGGAGGTAAAGCTGCAGTGAGAGACACCAGCACATCAGAGTGAAATGTCCCTGCCTTTAAGAATACAAGATAAAATTTTTGTTCTTTCATCACAAGTGCTGTAATAATACATTCAGAAAAAAAGAGGTCAAAATATTCTTGTGAAGGGAATTTAAATGTTAGATAGTTAAGTAATTGAAAAGCAATGAAGAATACAAATTCTAAACAGAACTTAGAATCTCAAAATGTTCTAACTCAGCAAGCAATTAGACCAGAACAACTACTCTCATTTTTTTTTGGCCATTGTACAGGAATCATTTAACTCTAGGTTCTTCCCGCTCATGTGTCAGTCACTTTCTCCTGGTCACACTGGAATTTTGTGATTTGGAAGCTATAATTAAATTAATCACAATCAAGGCCTACTAGTATTAAAAATATCCTGCCATCACAGTACATGCATAAAACTTTATACATATCGCTTTGTTTGAAGTTCCTTTCTGTCAGGGAAAGAAAGCATTTCAAAGAACGGTATTTACATTTCAAATAGATATTGCAATGCTTGTACTTCCTTCATTCGTGTATAATTTAATCAGATGGATATGAAGTGCTGATGCTGAAATGCAGAAGCAGAAAGTTCCTATTCTCCCCACTTTAAAAGTACCTAAATTAAATCTGGCTCTGGCTGGGAAAGGATGGGCCAACACTCTGAATACAACCCTAACTGAAAAGAGAGTTGTTTTAAAAGGCTTGAAATGTACAACAAAACACACTCCCTAACTAACACAAAAGGAAACAACCTCTCTTCTAAAATGTGAGGCAGTATGAATATAATACGCTTACTATAAAAAAAAAAAATTAAGGGAGATGGAGAAAGGGAGTAGAGGTTACCTGGCCACCATGGTGTGTGCACACAGATGACTCGAGTGGAAGAATGAGAAAGTAGTCTCTTTTGTGATCTGAAATTAATTATTACATTCATGTAGAAGCATTTGCAATATATGAGGTTTCAATCCCTAAAATATTGCAAAATATGGAAGACATGTAGTATGTGCCATAAGACAGAGTGTGCGAAACATGAATGCACATTTTAAGAAAGGAAAATAAATGTATTAAACTTGTAATACTTAAGTCACTTTTGACTTCTACAATTAGAAGAGATGCTGACTGTGGCTTGTTTTCATCTTTTCTTATTGGTATATGTCAAGTATTAAAGTTTAATGCGGTTTTTTCCCCTTAAGATATGTATTTTTTTTTTGGCGCCCTCTGTATATCTGGGGAAAATACAGTAGTTATAGGATGAACAAATTCTTTCTATGCTTGACAGTCTTGGAGATTTTTATTTCATTCTCTTCAACTCTGTAATCCATTTCCCTAAAACTAAAAAGGTATTTAATAAGTATTTATTAAATGTCCTTGATGCCTTTTCTTCAATAAGCATTTATTGAATGGAGGGACAATTATCTTTGCTGGTAAGTGATTTGTATTCCTATCTATTGGCATGAAGAAATTGGAGCAGCTGACAAAAAAAAAGGTATACATAGGAAAAAATAATTTGACTGAATTAAATTTGACTGATAACAAAAAGAACAAAAATATTACCTCACAGAGAACAACTTGTCAAGGACTCATTGCCTCCTGGTAACCAGCAGAAAAATCAGTGCTGTAGTAGAAAGAAAAGAGGCAGTACAGGTTCTGTGAGAAATGCCATCAGTTCTCCGGTTTAAAATGAGCCAATAAAACTAATCTACAAGGAGCTTTTAGAATTGATTAGATTGTAGATTGCAAGCACTTTGTGAAGTTTTTGTAAAAATAGCAATTGATTTCCCCTCCAACCAAGCAATTTAATCTATGGTACAAGTCACAAAAACAGCTATGGGATAGTGCATTTCCCTGGAGGATCAGTGAACTAGAAGAAATACACCTGCCACAGGCTTCTAAAATAATCATTTGGCGAAGATCATTTTGTTGCGCAGGAATAAAGGTTAACAACCTTTGTTAAGGCTCTTTAGAGCCAGCATGATTCAAGTGCCACATTCATCTCACCATTGCCTCCTCATTCAGCCTTCTTTCTTTTGGGGGAATAGAAATTGAGACGAGCAGGCTTTACCAACATAGTTCATTGTACTTGTTCAAATATACACATATTTATGCAAAGTGAATTTACATCATGCTCTGAGCCCTATGCAAGAAAGTGGGAGGTGAATATGAAAGAAGCCAGGGATCTCAAATGAGCAAAAAGCCCTGAAAGCTAAAGTCAGAGTGGAGAAGTACCATTGCATAGATCTAAGAAAGTGAACCTAGAGAACGCTCAGGAATTACACTGGCCTGGACTTTGGAAATGGTACTTCTAGTAAACAGCTCTTTATCAGCTGTGTCCATAAAGTCTCCCGCTTGGGGCTGGAGTGTTTTGCTCAAGACATTTGGTAATAGGTACCAGAATATGTGCAGTGAGGAGAAAATGGACTAGCAGAGATTCTCCAGAATAAAGAGTAGGAAGTGGGGGTGGCAAGAGGAGGCATCAGTATGAGTGGTGAGTGTTAAGGAAACACACAGCAGCCATACACAATGGATTCTTCCACCCCTGCCCAGGTGAAAATGTATAGACCATGCTCCTGGGTCCCTTCACTTTCTTTTTTTTTTTTTTTTTCTTTTTTTTATTGAATGTTAACTATGTACATTGATACTCTTCTGGGGTACAGTGTGGGGTTTTCACATGCATTCTGAAATACTTCCATCAAACTGGTCAACACAGCCTTCATGTCATTTTCTCA
>CAUYTI010058329.1:0-33619 GCA_963575145.1 Galago senegalensis | reverse complement strand
TAAAATGGTGGCAAGTGATAATTCACTTTATTAAGTGAACAGATTATTAAAGCCCATAGTAGCCTTGAAATGTATGTACTTGAAAATGGGGGTAAAAATTGTTATATGTATTTTCAAAACTTCATTTATTGGCATATACATAAAAACAGACAGTGCCTCAAGCTGAAATATGTTGTTCTAATTCCCAATCTTGACTGTCAAGAAATATTTCTTGCCAGAAAGAACACTACCACAGAATTTTTCAAAGTAAAATGCTCACCTATATCTCTGTCTAACAAGGGTACAAGTGAACCTTTCTAGAACTAGGATGTTAAGGTTTTGACACAATGACTATGCAAATAACATGAAATTTATGTGAACCAGCTTGATGAAATTATGTCAAAATGTGTGTGAAGACGCTACACTGTACCCCGTGTTTGCATTAATGTACACAGCTATCATTTAATAAAAAAAAAAAATGGAAAAAAAAAAAAGAGAATAGTGATCCAAGAGCCTAAGTAAAATACCAATCAAGTGTGAGAGGGACGCTGAAAGTCTCAAAACTTTATCACCTAATTGTGTGTGTGTAACATCCATTTCTACGTAACATAGTTCTATTACTATTTTTTTATAATATTTATCAATTTTAGACATTATATATTGACTTCCTTTAACAGAAATGAAGAATTTGGTATTCTTGTATTTCCTTATACTTTGACTTACCCTCTTCCTTATTTGCAATACCAATTATATTACAGCTTTTAAACCCATGTGTAACGTTCCTTTGCTGTGACTTTTTGAATATTATGCTCTAAAGTAACATTTCATCTCCTTTCTTGTCAAACTTTTGGTTACTTCCTCATTTTTAATTTCCTTTTTTAATCATGTCACCATACAGAAAGGATTCCAAACTCTTTACCAGAATATTAAATATTCTCCAAATATTATTTTATATGCAGTTGTTGAGATAGCTATAATTGCCTGTATCAAATATCAATTCCCCTTTCCCGTCTTTAATAGACTCTTGATTTTGTTCGGAGTGGTGATATACCCAATTAAAAATAATCAACTTCCCTATACTCCTTTAGAGTTAGAAATGGCTATGTGACCCAGTTGTAGAAATCAGGATTCTGGGAAAACTATTTTCTGACAGATTTTTCAGCATACTGGCAGCCCCCACGTTACAAATAAGATAGTTCTATCGGTTTGTTCTGCAGTTGAATTTGTATGTAAGTTGGAACCGGTACATCTGCCTGTTACCTGTAATAGCCTCCATTCATAAGTATGAGTTGGATGTCAGTTGGATGTTTGTAACTCGGGGACCACCTGTACATATCTTACCCTTTGCTCTTTGTCATTTATCTTCTCAGAATGTATGTATGATGATTCCTAAGTATATGGATAAAGCCATATTCTAGGAGTGGGTGAAGCTGAAAAAACAAAAAGATTTTGGGCACCTCTTCTTTTTATGGAGTTACCTAACTCCATATTTCTTTTACATACAGCTGAACACAGTCCTACCCAGTACAGTTGTCAAATATGTCAACTATTCTAACAGCTTCATTTTATTCCCAGGAGACATCTTTACCCTGTGTGACTCCGATTGTTAAAGTAAGATTGCACAGCTGTTGTTCCAGAACTGAATTTCTTGTCTCCTCTTTGTCAAATCTTCTGTTTCTTAGGCCTTCCTGTCCCTAGCGGTTTTCTCTCTTTTGGTCTTCCTGGATTTGGTGGAGCACATCCTCCAGTATCTTTTTAAGACCTCAATTCACTATCAGATCAGATTGTAATCCATAGTTTCACACTGAACTCTTCACCAAAGGTCGCCTGCTATCATGCAGAAAAACTTTTACTTGCATTATAAAGAAAGGATTCTACTACTACACTTCATTACGTTGTTTTTTAAAAAATTCCATAGACTAATAAGATCTAATAGTAATAAATGGTTAAGACACAATACAAAATTTGTTTTACAAAGAAAATTAACTGGTAAAAAAAATTAAAACTCAATAATAAAAATAATCTCTAACACTCTGGTCCTTTAGTGCCTAAATACAGAGTTGACAAGAAGCGCTTCCCCAGAGTACCTTCACAGAGTATCACTATTATGTATGTGAATTTTCCATTTTGATGAGTTCTTATTTTGAAGCTACCTCTGAAAAACTTAAGAAGTTAATCTGTAAAATACTTTAAACAAAATTCTAAACTTTGGACTTTAGTAAACCTACGTAAGATTTTAAAACTGAAGTAAAGATATACAGAGAGAGACAAAGTAACCTAATTGCTCCAAATGTCAAAATGGCCTAAGTACTGCCATCAGAATTATATTACCTGAATTCATAATCATCAATATCTACAGCTTTAACTCCTAAATCACTGAAATAAAATATTTTGATAATTCTTGCAAGATTGTCATCTCCTAGGAAAAGTTCAATTTTAAAGAGCTAGATTCATAAAATTAAAAATATTCCTGGCAGTGTTAGATTCATTTCATTTTAGAATTCGTACCACTATGAAAGGGTGTGGGTTTGTTTGTTTGCTTTTTATCACTCTTAAAATTTACTTGTGATTTATATTTATTTTTAAAACTCCATTAATTCTACAAAAGCAACGTTAGTCTTAGAGATTTACATCTATGCTTCAAGTATTTTCCCAGAATAGGCTTGAATGACAAAACACCCAACTAATTTTATATCCCTGAAAATTATACAAACTTGACCTAGAATAAAAAACCACCCACACGGACTGCAAAGAATAAGGTAAATTTAAGAAAATAAAAATGCAAATATGCATTTTAGCAGTCTCTTGAATTTATTAACCTAAAAGGTTTAATTTCCATTTTCCTGCATCAGCTTTATTTATAAAATGTCGTGCTTCTATAGTCAAGCACCCTCTTAACAAATCTTCTCATTAATATGTAAATTTAAAGTCAATCGGTCTTCTCCCTGACAGCCCCATGAATTCCTAGTGCACTGTATAATCGGCTTTGACTTGGCATCCACTATTTATCATCAAAGATGTCAGTTAGAAAAATTATGGAAAATGCACTGCAATTGATACGACTGCAATCTACTTTGTCAACACTTAATTGTTCCTCAAATCATACATTTACATATAAACAGCCTAAATACTGATCTATAATGATGCAAATAAACTAAATTAAAAATCTCTTCTGCCCCTGAAGAAGCTTGTTTGTATATGATGTGTTCATCTGAGAACTTACTGACAAAAGCATGTACATCAGTTTGTCTCAAAAAGTGTTTCTACTAATTTTTGATTCCTAAAAAAAACAATTTGCTGCCCTTGAATCAAATTAATATAAACAAATGTTTTTAAGAATTCAATAAGAAACATGATTTTTCTCTTCCAAAGCAAATTTAATTATGGCTAGCTAACTGCAGTGTCTGAACAATGGACCATAATAACCACATAAAAACTCATTAAAGTGACCAAAAAAATTTTTAATTTAAAAGTCACAAGGTAATGTAACATAACGGAAAGAACACTGGTCTGGGCATCAAATAACTCTGTTTATAGTTCTATTGTACCTTTTATAAGTGATATTAAATAAATGAGTTGTTAAAATCTGTACACCTCAGTTTCTTCCTCTATAAAATGGGTATAATAATTCTGACTGCCCTATGACAAATAAAATACTATGTAAGAAAGCACAATAAAAATGATAAATTCGTAAGTATAAAGTATCAAAGTATTATTTTTTACATTTTAAGTATTTGAGAAAAAACTGTTTAATTTCAATGAATTTGATATTAATTTAAAAGCTTTTAAATTACTTTATTTTTTGGGACAGATTCTTGGCTGTGCTGCCCCAGCTAGAGGGCAGTGATGTGGTCATAGCTCACTACAACTTCAAGATCCTGGGCTCAAGCTCTGTTCCTGCCTCAGCCTCAGTAGTAGCTGGGACTACTGGCATGTGCCACCATGCCAAGCTAAGTTTTTATTTTTTTGGAGAGATGGGTCTTGCTATGTTGCTAGGATTTTCCCAAACTCCTGGCCTCAAGTGATCCTCCAACCTCAGCCTATCCAAATGCTCAGATTAAAGGCTTGAGCCACTGCACTCAGACAGCTTTTTTATTTTAAATAATTTTTATATCAATTTTCATATTAGGGGCATTTGTTTTCCCACCAGCAAATTTCCTCTATTTCAAGGTAAAGTGACCCTTACTTTATCATAAAATGGGCTTCATATAGCATTTATGTGACTTCTGCCTGTAGGTGAAAGGAAATGGGGACTAAAAGGCACACACTTCCACTCAGCTGGTTGCATGAAACAACACAGTCAAGTGTGAAAAGAGGGTCACCACTCAGGGCTCACTCTGCTAGAACACTCCTCCACCTGGTCTTCCTATCCTATGATAATCTTCACCATTCTGTACTGCATGGTATGCCTTTGACAACATCAGATAGCAAACAGAAAACAGACTCAAATGTGGAATACTTCTCAGTTTCTTCCAGCTATGATCGAAATCTGCTTTGTGATTTAGTTTGCCAACTTCTAAAGCTCAAACTACCATGGGAACTGGAAGCAATATAAAGTCTAGGCCAGAAAGCCTCCAAGTCTACAAATGGTTAGACTATTTATGCCTAAGTTTCCCAGTAAAACAAAATGATTAGCACAGAGAAAGGTTGAGATGGCTTAACTAGCAGAGTGACAGCATGGACACAGTCCTAATGTTGATCATTCATTTGACGTCTTTTACAATCCCTTGTTCTTATACTACAGTAAGGGCTGACCCTTTCAAATCTTTCACGCTGGCTCTGAACAGAACATGTACACATGCAGACCTAAGCCTGTTATTGTGATTGCTATGGACTAAACAAGATTTTCAAATAGAACTTAAACGATCAGGAATAATTTTTCCACGGATTGAGGACTAAAATTTTTTCCATGGACTGACATCATCTTAAGTTAATAAACACAATGAAATGTGTCATCCAAAGTAAAATGTCTAACCACCAGAAGAACTGAAATGAAATCACTGCCAATAACTGCCTCCAAAGAGTTAAGCAAGAGGTTATGAGAAGGTAGTTTACTCTGTATTTCACTGTGTGCTTGAATTTCTTCTATAATTAAAAAGAATATACATAGAGTGAGCTAAACTCCTACCAATCTTCTATGTAAGTGGTTTTCTTTCCTTCTTTTCTTGAAAAGCTGCTCTGTTGGAAAGAGTGGCACGTACACAGGCTGCACAGCCCAGGGCATCACCACCCACCTGGGTGTTCCGAACACAGGGCTACAGCATCCTGAGGCCTGAGGCGCACACTTGAAAACCACTAAATTAGTCTAATAACCAAAGCCTTTATAATAATGCCAAGGGTGGGCTGCAAAAAGTAGAAAGGGAATGGTTTAGCCCATTGTAGTATGCTAAAACAATCCCACGTTCGTAAAAATTAACGTTCAAGTAGTCACCATGTGAAAACACAAAGAATGAATACAGTCTCAATTTTCAAATCATGTGTCAAAAGAATAAATGCAGTTAGTAATATAGAATTTAACTATCTTGCTTTTGCACATAGCTTTAAAAATGAACTTTATCTAAAATAAGATGAAATAAAATTCAAGGAATAGTAAAACAAATAAATTAGAGATTTTAATATCTGTTAGACATTTTTAAAAGATATGGTAAGTAAAGTATATATTTTAAATCCCAGTTTCTACATAATAACAAAGCAAAAGATCTTTTGTGTGATCTTTCAAAGCTCTTGAAAATTATTGGACAGTAACAGGAAAGAACTGCCTAAAATGGTCACAGTAGTTATACAAGCCAAAATTATCTCTAACTTTACACAAAAGGAAAAAAAATCTAAGCAGCATTTTTTAAAGGAATTGGCTGAAATCAAACAAGTGGTTACCAACAAAAATCTCTTAACACAGTTACCATCAAAGGGCCCAGACTTTTCTCTCATGCTACTGAATCTAACAAAAGTACCATCAATTCCTTACTTTGCTCAATGATAAATAAAATTAACTTTATAAAATTAAAGTGCATAAAGACAGTAAAATTTCATCAATTTAAGAGCCCTACGTAGCATAAGACTTTTAAACATTAGTAATTCAAAATATACCTTAATTTTTAAGTAGAATAACACAATCACTTTGTTAACATTTAAGTTGAGATGAATTAATACTAGTCTTTTAGAAAGTTATATGAAAAATCTTTTAAAGTGCTTACTGCTGACAAACACTAAGATAAAATAGAAAACATTGATAAATATTTTATAATTATCCACAAGCTTGACATGTCATTTAAAGCACGTACTGTGAACATCTTCCCCTCACTTTAATATTATTTCTACCGAACAAAAGCAAGATGGACTGAGCACTCAAGGCCTATTCATAATTTTGTATACAAACCACTTTTACATAATAGGATTTTTTAATCTTTCATTGTGTATACAACTGATTTCTTAAATCTGCAATACTGCATTTTAAAAAGACACACATATCAACAGATTAGAACGCATATGGTATTCTTGAAATACTTAAGGATTTCCTTAAACAAGTTTCCACTTCAGCCTTAACCATATACATACTGAATCACATCAATTATATAAACTATGTAACAAAATTTAATTTTTCTAAATTGTCAATATAATGAAAAGAATAAAGTATGCTTCTAATCTCAATCTGCACAAAGTAAACAGCTTCACTTAAAGGTAAATTTAATTATTAATTTTGCTAAGTAATGCTACCAATTTAAGGGAAGAAAAATATTAATATATTTCAGGAAAAAAAACTAGCCAAAAATAGTTTAAAAGTTCAACAATATTTATAAAGAAAAAAAATTATGTAAGGTCTAAACTCACATGTTATAGAATCTTCTCACCTACTTTCATAAATGTGTATCTGGAACAGCTGGAGTTCAGTTTTGTTCAGTTTTTTTGGTAACAGTAACACAAAAAATCCATTATGTGGCAATGTCCTTTCAACCACTGTATCATGTCCTAACAAGGACCTCTAACCAGGTAGCACACTAAAAGTTTACAGACTATGCCACTAAAAATGTGCCAATCATTGCCAAAAAACAGACAATTATTCTCACATTTATATTGGTTTCTGCTTTCTAAAAGACCCTGAGAAAATTGATTCCTCCTTAAATAGGTAGATTTCTATATTTTACTATTCTAATACATCTAAAAATGTATAAAATATCATCCGTTCTCTTAGTGTATTTGACAAGTGGAAGACTGTCTACCACTTACCTCTTTCCACGGGCTGACAAACTGTGTCCGAGCATATCGAGTTAGCATGTGGATTATGACAACCTGCCCCCACTCTTCCACATCAACTAGTAAGTTACAGAGCTTGCGGTAATTCTTGTGAATCAGATCGATTCTATCTGGGCATACTTCTTCAAAAGCCATCACAACACTGCCAGCTACGAGCTACAAAAGAAAGAAATAGTAACTTATTAAAAAACGTTTCTTCCCCCCCATCAAAGGTCCTCCTCGGGTATTACAGTAGTGTGATCAGCATCGTGACAATCAATATAGCATTTGGTCACTCAATTACAATGGATGTTCATGTCTGAATAACAAGTGTTAAAGTACCACTGTCTCAAAGAGTAATTTTAAGAGTTGTAATATGCCTGGAAAACAAATACTATTTTTAAGAGAGGAAAGTTCTGATAATTTTTTATTTCATAAAGTTTCAATAAATTTTTCGTATGTGAATTAAACATTAATCATCCACATTTTTCATTTTTAAAGTCAAACCTAAATTCTAATCTAAAAATGTATTACTTAGTTCATAACAATGTTCAGAAGAAGAATCAAGACAGTAACAAGGCTCACCCTGTGTCCGTTTAAAATGGGAACGGCAGTAACTTCACAATGAACTGATGTCAAATAGTATCTGAGGAATCCGTAAAATATTTTTAGTACAAAAATCTTACTTATCTTAATTGACTTGCATTTGCCAATGTAATTATTTGCAAAAAACCTCAAACCAGCTAACAGTTCCGTATATCACCTGAGCTGTTACCGCTTTTATAAGAATGTGCGTAAGTTGGAATAATATGTTACCAACAAAAGGCAGCTTTCTCCAAGACCAATTAATGAACCATAAATGCTAGTGTTTGAACTGCCATGCTTTTACAAAGTGGTAAAATTAAGAAACCTTTAGTATAAAGACACAAGCTAAGCGGGATATAACATACAAATTCTTCTATATACGTACTACCAATATACATGCAGTTAGCCGACAATATAGCACGGTTTTGAAAAAATATATTAATATCATATTCTTTCTGAACACTAGGGATCTTCATTTGACTGTCTAAAATTTCCCCAATGACTTAAAATAAGCAATTAAATAGAAATATAACTTATTGAAATGGTACTTTTTGAAAAATATTAGATACAATGATATTCATATTTTGAGTGTTTGTCCCTCTACTTGGCTGACATTTAGTTTATTAATATGCAACCAACAATACAATTGAAAGAAAACAGCTCAGAATATAGACTTGCTATTATGCTAAACAAGTTTCAAGTCCTGTGGGGATTTTATGAATTACCAATCAGTATAAACGTGAAGCCGCATTTATTGACTCCAGCCCTGCCCATGTACTGGTGCCTGCTGGTCCCAGCATGGATGCACCTCAATCGAAAAAGCAAAACATTGATTATTTGTGTGCACTAAATTAAAATGTATTAGACATATAATTTTCTATTTGCTATTGATATGGAATGGAAGTTAAATTCCTGTTTTCAGCTTCACATTGGGACATCATCTGCGTAAATTACTAGTCAGAAAATATATTCTGCGATATTCACGTCTCTGTAAGGTTAAAATTAGTATCATTTAAATGGTATCATTCGTATCATTTAAAAACTTCTTGAAGAACTAAGTTTATGACATCAAGTTATAGAATAACTCATTATTTGTGTGATATAAACATCTACATACACTATTTATGTCTCAACCTTATATTAATATCCATATCAATTGGCAACGGTATTCCAAGAACACCACTTAGAATAAAATGACCCATAAAATTAAACAGGTAATGTTAACAGTCTTTTAATTTTAAAAATACCAGGTAAAATCGAGTTATTTTGTTTAAACCTAGAAATTCTTTTCTTCCAAAGGTGTTTAGATACCAAAAAAAACGGAAAATCAGCTAAACCAAAAGCTGTAAGTACACAATTCTGAAGTACTAACACATTCTAAAGTATTAACAAATGTCATAAAAAGGAAAAGGTAAGAAAATTATTAATTACTTAAGTACAAATAAGGTTTTTAAGAACATCAAAATAATAATTAGAAAGAATGTAAAGAGAGTACATTCCAAAGTAAAAATGACCATTTTAGAACACAGTTTTTAATAATCTGACCCTTGGCTAAACACCAGCAGAAGAATTAATAATTTTGGTCTATTAAATGTTCAATATTCTATAAAACATTCAGAATTAAAATAAAATGATCTACTCAGATTTTAAAACCAAAAATATTGGTTTCCAAAAAACAGACAGTTAATTTCCATCTCATTGTGTCAATAGTAGCTTTTCATAGAAGGGGAAAAATAAATCACTCCAACAAAACTAGCAATGAGCTCGTCAAATTCAAATGCAGTTTTCCATTTATGTATTTTTTATATTAAAGCAATAAACATGGTTCATTTATCTTTCCTTGGTTGCCACGTTTTTCTGTGCTGTTGCTATGAACTTTAGCCATTAGCTGGGCTCCAAGGTAAACTACATGAACCATCAACAAAAGTGACACCCCATCTATGGAGTTCATATTTTCTCCAGATTATCTATGCTAGTTGACAAGCTGGTAATGAAAAAAATCACACTAAGCAAATGGTTCCTCTAATAACAATAAATTTTCTATAAAATTATGAAGGGTACAAAACGTTTCCTTGCATCTATTTTGTCATGAATTCTAATTAACGTTGCAAAAACCTGAGAGTGCTGGGTCATCACAAGAAGTGCATCAAGGTTTGATTGATAATATGGTATAAGTTGGCCAATGCTGCCAAGATTTCCTTCCCTTAAATTAATGGCCATCCAACCTGCCCTAATCATACAGCCCAAATGATATTCCCCTTCTTATTTCAATTTTCTTGAGGCATGGAAAATGGGAAAGATTAGTCATTTATCTTCTAATAGCTGGATAATAGATCTATCACAATAAAACATCTGCACAAACTCAGGGGTGTGTTTTTTTGCCCATAACAGTGAGGCTTTTACCAACATTAAATCAATAACTTATAAAATGGCATCTTACCCCTATAGTTTAGCTATAAACTACCAAACTATCTGTCAAACATAATTCTGTAGCAAAAATTAACGAGACTTTATGTCATAAAAAAAAAAATATGAAAATCTGTTTTTTAAAGGCGCTGACCTAATTTGTTTTCTTAAGAAACTCTGTTTTCTATTAGAAAGTGCAATAAAAATGATTTCTTTAAAATTAACCTGAATGGAAAAGAAAATAAATACTGCCCTGCTTTTGAGATATTCCAAACTAAACAACATTCACTTCTAGGGTTTAACTGCTCCACAAATATGGATTTCTACATTTAAGGAAAAACAGGAGAAAGTGTTATAAATTTTAAGAATGAATTCAATACGGGAACATTAGGGAAGGCTCGTAGTGAGGTAGAAAAGTATTTAGGATATATTGATGAGGTAAATGAAAATGTTATATTTAAGAATATACAATAAAAATTACAGAACGAAAAATTATAATAGTCGACTGAGAATGACAATATAGATTAGATGTCCCCTTTTAATTTCATTGACTACAGTTGTAAAGTTTCTGTATCTTTTTAAAAATATAGATACCTTCTGTATCTGTAAAAATAAACAAAAATAAAAAAAACAAAAAATAAAAAAGAATAACAGTTATCTAAACAATACTAAAATATTCTTTCAGTTAGTTATGTTACCAGAACTGTGTTCCTAAACCCAACACAATCTAGTTTTTAGAAAAGAATTATTCATATGACAAATACTGGTCTTTCTCTAATGAAAGAGAAAGCCATCCTAGTACATTTTAATATGCTTATAGCTCCATCTTTCCTTAAAATGAAAGCTATAGAATTAATTTTTTTTTGATATCTCAAGAAAGAAAATCTTCCTGTAGCCTAAAAGAAGCAACAGAAGGTATCTCTCAAAATCAAGAAGGTTAAACAAATAAAGTTTAATAGAGTAACAGCATTCAATATTATATTTATCAGAAGTAATATCAATGTCATCATCATGATAATGATCCCAAGAAACTCTTATAGACAGCATCTAAAATCCTTTTTAGAATGTGAAAACAAATTAGAACTGGCTTGTCTAATTGGAAAATTTTTAAATAAAAATGACTTGTGATTCTTTATTGATTTTAGATGTCAAGGGCGAAAAAAATGTGCCTATTTTTCTTCAATAAAATGTTACATGTGACAAAAATGTATAATAATTAAGATCCACAAATATCTGTGTAGATATCAGAATACTTTTAACCTTTCTACAAGGGATTATAGAAAGAAAAAATTATGAACACATTCTCAAAACATAATCAATTTAAATACTAGTAGACAACTTAATGGTGCCCAGGCAAATCTAAAATCTCCTAACCCAAATCCCCAGAAAGCAAAGGACCAAAACCTGCGCTCTAAGCATAATAATAACAAATAATTGTTGAGACATGATTATCGAGAACTGCTTATCAAAGTTTGCATTGTTGTCAGGCCCTGCCCTGCCCCGTCCCTGGCCATGTTGTCCCACTTTACAAATGTTAAAATCTGGTCACCCTATGTAAGATATATCTCAAAATAATCTTAGGACATATACCCACTCCTACGCATGCTCTTCCCTAAAAAAGCTATGTAATAAAAAAACACCTTTACTGTTCTCCCATAAAGGGTGCTCTTAATATTTGCCAGCTACCTCAAACTCAAACCACCGATCCTGTCCACACACAGATGCAAATAATCCAGAAGTATTCAAAACAGAAAACATAAATGGTAATAACTGGCAAAACTACCCACAAAAAAAAATCAATAATGAAGCAAAAGCAAACATAACACCACGCTCCAAAATGAAGTAGATACACTCAAGAAAAGCATCTGAACACTGCAGTGACAGGACTCCCAGTGTAATTAGAGAAGAGAAATCAGAGTCTTTAGGAATTGGAAAAGAGGAAGTAAAACATCTCTAACTGCATTCTCTAAGAAAAAAAACAAGGAGAACCAATGAGAAAACTAACTCAAACAACAGAAGAACTCAGTAAGGAAGCAGGATACAAAATTACCATTCAAATGAATCAACAGCCTTCTTATATATCTACATAACAAGTTAAAGGATATAATGATAAAACAATTTGGATTTACTATCACAGCAGAAAAATAACACTAACGATAAAAACAACTCTAAACCAATATTTATGTATCAGTTCCCATCATACTACTCCTCACAGAAATACATTATAGCACCTCTGACACACTGTCTCTGCATTTTGGGAAAGCAAAAAAGTAAATATATTGTAGATGATGGGAGCCATGTTTCTTAATGTTGGAGAGGAAGTTAAAGTATGACAAGGAGGAAACTAGAAGGCAATCCATGCTAGAAAAAGTTGCTTCTTACTACAAATACAAAAAAAGACATGTTTGTATGTTTTTAATTTTTATTTAATTTTTATTTTTATTTTTTGCAGTTTTTTGGACAGGGCTGGGTTTGAACCTGCCACCTCCAGCATATGGGAC
This sequence comes from Galago senegalensis, assembly GCA_963575145.1. NCBI lineage: Eukaryota > Metazoa > Chordata > Mammalia > Primates > Galagidae > Galago > Galago senegalensis. The sequence goes on along the minus strand of CAUYTI010058329.1, from coordinate 20,918 downwards.
TGGTGCCCTACTCCTTTGAGCCATAGGCGCCGCCCCCTGTTTTTAATTTTTAAAACATCGACATATGCCATGTAAACACTTTAGGAAAAATTAGTGCCTCAAAAAGAGTAGGCCATCAAAGCCTCCAAATGACCTATCTATGAACATGGAACATGATACCATTTGAGGAAAAAAGATTAAAAATAATACCAAATATCTAATTATTATCATCAGGAACATAAAAAATTAATTCAGAAGTCATTCAACAAATATTAAATACCCACTATGAACAACTATTCAATATTTTTTCTTTCTACTATATTCTAGAAGTAAATGGTCAGAAACCAAGAACAGACATTCCAAATTTAAAGAATTGGTTTTTTGTTTTTTATTTGAGACAGTGCCTCAAGCTGTCGCCCTGGGTAGAGTGCTGTGGCATCACGGCGCATAGCAACCACCAACTCCTGAGCTCAAGCGATTCTCCTACCTCTGCCTCCCAAGTAGCTGGGACTACAGGCGCCCAACACAATGCCCGGCTATTTTTTGGTTGCAGCCATCATTGTTGTTTGGCAGGCCTGGGCTGGATTTGAACCCGCCAGCTCAGGTGTATGTGGCTAGTGCCTTAGCCACTTGAGCTATAGGGGCCGAACTCCAAATTTAAAGAATTATATCCTTAGATTTCTTTTTAGTCACTTCTTTCTTATTTGGAATTTTTATTAACATCCTATATTATGATGTTAAACATTATTATTATGCTGAGAAATGTGCATACAATAACTCAACCTAAACAGTAACAATAAATTAGAAATTTTAAGTCCTACGCATTTGTAAACTTGAACTCATGAAAGTTTAAGTACAAAGCTACTAAATAAAAGAAGCTCCAATATGAGTCCATTTCTATCTAAGTTCAAAAACTAATTTTCACCTATAGCATGCTGTATCCTGTCTGGGTAAAAATATACCCATATACACAAAGATTTCATTCCCAGGCCATCTAACAGATTTCTTTTAATCTATAATATATCAGAAATGATGGTAAGAGAGATTAAAATAAAGGAATAGTAAGATCTATAAGAACTTAGCAAGTATCTTACATAGAAAAGGCTAATTTTTTTAATTACTAAAATATAGTTAACCACAGTATCAATATTGATTTCAAATCTAGATCTTAGAAACAGACACCATGTCTCTCAAACCAAAGACAAAAAGGAATCAAATGTTTCCTCTGTCTTCATTCAATCTATCTATATTTGATTATTGCCTATAGTATGCCAACTATGCACAGAAGAAATGCAGTGAAGATTCCTGCTGCACTGCAGACTAAAAGAAATCTGCTCAACAGCCGAGGAATGCAACTCCAAGCATAGTCTCCATGTATAATACAATATTTTAAAAATATATAGTGAAAACATCATTAAAACAATTAAAACGTTCACTATAACATATTCACTTAATTAATGCGATGTAAGTGGTAAGGGAGAAATAAGAATCAAAAAAAGATAATTATAAAAGGAAGTAAAAGGGCAGCTTAAAATCCAAATATATTAATAACAGCATTAAGTGTGAACAGATGAGAAATCCAATCAGAAGCCACATACTGCTAGACTGGATAACAAAAGAAGAGCCAACTAGAAGCTGTCTACAGGAGGCATCAGGTTCCAAAATACAAAACAGGTTAAAAGTAGAAGGGTGGAAAAAGACACAGAAGGCAAAGAGCAACCACAAGGAAGCTGGGACAACTGCACTTAGATCAGGCAAAACAGATTTTAAAACAAAATTACTACTAGACATGAAGTGGAGTGTTTTATAACAAAAGGAAGATACGTAGTAAAACAACTATAAACATTTAGGTACCAAACGTTTGAGCTCCTAAATGTGTGGGCTGCTACAAAAGTTTTGAGACAGACTGTGTTACTGTCCATTATTTCACTTCCAAGAAACACGGCTGACACAGTCCTTTCTAATTCACCCACGCAAGTGTCAACGTGCTCAGCATCTTGGTGTTGCTGGGACAGCTTCATTTGCTTCTGTACACGGTATTTTTGATTTTTGCGCATCTCGAAACTTTTATAATGACTCACTTCTGAAAAGCAAATGCTGACAGGACTGAAGTGACTTCAATACACTATTTTCAAAAATGGACAGAGCCTATAGGCATAAGATCAATGAAGAAAATAGGAAGAAAATAGAAGATTTGAACAACACTATGAAATAATCAAACCTGAAGGACACCTATAGAATATCCCACACAACAACAGCAGGATAGGGACTCTCAGCGATGCATTGGGCATTCTCCAGCACAGATCATATGCGAGGCCATAAAACAATAGCTACAGGGCTACTGCCCACTATATTAAATAGCTGCTATTCACGGATATTAGATGCGCTATAATGACGGTATCCTAACATGGGCTGTAATCCTTTTCTTCTGTAGTTCTGAACCACATAAAGTGGGTACAAAAGCCCCCTCTAAAATACCAGTACTCACAGACTAGTCACTCACAACCCCCAAAGGGCACCCTGTTCCTAAATCTTGGTGTCACATCACTACACACAAAAACGGGTATAAAGAAAGGGCAAAGAAGGGACACATACATTCTCCAAAGAGGACTCATTTTAGCCCATAAAATAATTCTAGGCGGCCAATAAAATAGCCTTGTAGGTATGGAAATGTTTTAATTATTTTTAAAAGCACATTTACAATATGAAAACACACCTCTCAAATTTTTCAATAGCTCTTCAATACTTAGTACATCATTGTAAGAGAATCATTAATTCCCAGGTGATTGGGCTCATTAAAATCCTAGCAAATCATTGCTTGAAATAAAAGCTTTGGCTTTAAGAGCAGTTAACAGTTTAGCTGTAGCTTAAAGAAAGCATTTTCTTTTTTAACGACTTGCCATTCTTCATATTACATGAAGAAATGCGTAACAAACTTAGAATTTCAAATGTAGTCTTTTTTATTATGTAGAGAGTTCTGTCCTTGAAAAGATTTTAAAAATAAGTATGAGCCCCATTAATACATCATTTGAAATTGATAAAAATAATTAATTATATCAAATATATACAACAGTAAATGACACCATATAGGGTGGCGCCTGAGGCTCAAATGAGTAAGGTGCTGGCCCCATATGCCGGAGGTGGCAGGTTCAAACCCAGCCCTGGCCAAAAACTGCAAAAAAAAAAAAAAAAAAAAAAAAAAAAGACACTATATAAATAAAAGACATTTGTACTTTAATGACATAAAAAGATATTACTTACTGTGCTTTTATCTTTCAGAAGTTTTTCAATTATTTCAATTAACATTTCCTTCTGATCCGGATCAAGACTAAAATATAAAAAGAACTTATGTTATTTTTTTCCTCCTTTCATTCTATCTTTAAATAATGCTTATTTTTTCAAGGATGCTGAGAAGTTTTAAAGGAAAGGAGAGAAAACAAGAATGAGTTCAAAATAGAAACAAACAGAAAACAAATTTAAAGTACAATGGGATGGTTTTTCTGATACATATGTCCTAATCCTTCCCTCTAAAAGTTGCCCATTAAAGTATTTAAAGAACAAATTCACTTCTTAAAAAGTTGGAAAATGGGGCAGCACCTGTGGCTCAACGGAGTAGGGCGCTGGCCCCATATACTGGAGGTGGTAGGTTCAAACCCAGCCCCAGCCAAAAACTGCACACACACACACACACACATACACACACACAAAGTTGGAAAACCTCAAGAGAGTAACTGCTAGTAGATAAACCACAAATTCTTCTTTTAATTGGGGGAAAAAATAACAACATAACACCATTTTCTACTACAGACACACCAGTGCAGTGAGTTGATATGCATTATAAAACCTGCCAGATAAAACCAAGAAAAATAAAAGGCAGTACTGAGATTAGGGCATTTGATATCGAGGCCTAACGAGCAGTATTGAGCTACAAGACTGTTAACTCAAGGCAGGGAGAGGTAAACTTGAGCCAGTGATAGAAGCACTAATAAACCATCACAGCAAGCCTGGATCTTATCCCACAAGTTAAGAACGCAAAAAGTAATTAAGTGAAAAGCATGATAAAACTTTGCCTGACAATTAACCTAAAAATATGAGATTTTACTTTTTACAAACATTATCTAAGTTTGTTATTAATCATTATAATTACGTGAACATGTTCAAACATGTTACTTCTGTCAAATTCCAGCTCAAGTCCCTGTTATCAAAGCAGTCTTTCATAACTAATCCCCTCTCATTACTTCTTTCTGGTAACACTTACAATGTGATCACTGGCCCCTATCCTATCTAAGAATTGCTAGCGTACCTTGGTATATACACATATATTATGTGCTAAAATCTTATTCAGTTAAAGGTTGCCTTCCTCAAACATGTGATATGCTATTCATAAGTAAATACCACACCCTCTAGCATTTTCAGACATTTCACACATTTAGCGTAGCACTGTGAACACACACCCGAAACAGAAAAGGATCTCAAAAAAGCTGGTGAATTAATGACCACAGAAAATAATACCAAGTTCAGGCACTGTATGGTATTTGCTGAAATAGCATACAAACATGGTATGGCAGTACATACAAAAATCACTATATTTAAAAAGAATTTGTAACAGAATAGCTCTGAAAAAGAATCAGACCAGGAAAGGAGAAGCAGGACCAAAGATGAAAGAAGAAAAAACAAACGTGAGTAAGTTGAGACGATAACACACTTAAGATTCTAAGCTACAGTAAATAGAAAGAAAAAAAATCTCAATTTTCTAATAATATGTGTATATGTGTACATGAGATAAGACTATCTAAATGAGAATTCAAATTCTGATTATTTTTAAGTTATAAAATCCAGAAATTATCACAGGTCTGAATAGGCTTACAAATAAAAAACCTGCATTGGGTCTCCATAACCAAAACAAAATTAAAGATGTGTAAAGAATGTTTGTAGGGGAAAAATACAGTCTTTGGGTTCACTTAGTATAAGGACAGGCTAGTTTTAAGAACCTCTGTGGTCTGCAGCATTCCAGGTAACATTAGAGGTCTCTGCCATACTGTGAATGAAGCACCTACCTGTACAATTTTTGTATTGCATGAGCTGCATTCTTCCTAACATATGGTGATAAGTCAGCAGACGCTTCCTTAATCGCGAGCATCATGATAGGTACAATAATGGGCACTCTAATACTTGACAGAACTCTCAAAGCACTTGCACGAATCAGTTGGTTTGGGTCCTAAAAATAGTGTAAAAATATTCATCAAAATTTCAAGTTTACAATATTTCAACGGCATCTTTACGGCACAGTTAATATGTGGTTATAGAGTGTGATATAACAATAGCTAAAACAATCTACTTAATTTAAAAGGAAAAGCCAATATATGGAAATGAGAGGAAAAAAGAAAAATTTATTTCTCTAAACAGTGTTTTAAAGAAATGTAACAGTTATAATTCTGATTGATCATTTATTACTAACTATGCTGGGATTTTAGCGTTTTATAATAATAAAAAGTTACAGGTCATAAATTTTATTTTAAAAAATGTATTATGTCTGCTCTTCGCATGCTTTCAACAATTAGTCAGTATAATGCTAAGCAGTTCTTCGAGACCTGATGATTATACTGAACATAAACATATAGAAGGTTTGCAACATAAATGGCAAGATTCCAGTTGGTTATATAAGCTGTTTTCCAAGGTTACTGAATAAGCACTATGGGAGGCCTTTTAACTCTTTCAAGACACTACTGTGCTATTTAGCGGATTATTGTTCTACTTCTTTAAATGACACACTTTCAACTGTGCAAAAACCTTGCAGCTATTTGAGGGCTCACTCTATTATTTACCTTCAGGGCTCGCTGAAAAGTGCTTATGGACAAGAGTGCCAGATCCTGCTGTTCTTCAGCATATCGAACCAGGTAAACATATACCAACTTCTTGATCTGTTAAAGAAAAAAAAAAAATCATTTACTCCTAGCCAGAGTGAAAATTTAAAACTCAATATTTGCTATACCAAATCCATGCTCAATTTTTCTCAAGCAAATAACTGAGTCTAATCAGAGTTTAGACTATAAAAGAAACACAGTATTGTGTGGAGTAATGAATGGGAACAGAGAAAGGTCACAAGGGGAGCGTTTTAATAATGCAACCCTAATAGCAACATGCCATCAAGGTGCTCCTTCTCTTAAAGGGGATAAAATAATCTCTGAGCAAACATCAGACAAGAATATTAAACTAGTTTCCAAATGAAGGATACAGATAATAGAAAGAAACCAAGTACAGTGATGGGCACCAATAGTCCCAGCTATGGGGATAGAAGACACAGGAGGATAGCCTGAGCAACACAAAATCTTATTTCTTAAAAAAAAAATATATATATATAAAAGTCAAAGCTAAAATAAATAAAGCAAATAAGAGAGAGAATTCGGGCCCTATCCATTTCACTTTAAATATATATTACACAACATTTTCTGCTTAATATGAATAACAGATCATATTGGACCATAATGCCAACTTACTGTAATAAAAGTTCAAAGACTAGATGTATATTCTGAAAACAATTTCAAAGGCAATTTAATCACTAACTTTATAACAAAATTATGCACAGAAAAAAATAAATGAAAAGAAGAATTTGAGTTGGAATTCATCAATTGGTTCCTTCTAGCACTGCTCTTCATCTGTTATCTCCCTTCTCAAAAATCCTCACATATCCTCAAATGTCCCTGCCTGATTACTCTTCTTGTATCCCAGCTACAGCTCTAGCTGTAGCTCAGCAGCTAGAGCACCAGCCACATACACCAGGGCCGGTGAGATCGAACGTGGCCCAGGCCTGCCAAACAACAACGACAACTACAACAAAAAAATAGTCCAGCGTTGTGGTAGGTGCCTATAGTTCCAGCTATTTGGGAGGTTGAGGCAAGAGAATGGCTTAAGCCCAAGAGTTTGAGGTTGCTGTGAGCTGTGATGCCATGGCACTCTACCAAAGGTGACACAGTGAGACTCTGTCTCAAAAGAATAAATAAATAAATACCAGCATAATACATACCTAAAAGTTTATGGGATGCTCAAAGTACATAGGAAATTGGGGGCAATACTATGGATAGAAATAGCTGTAATTGATGCTGAAAGAAAAAATATAGTGCTACACTGAGCCATATTTCACGTCATGCTAACCAACCTGGACTACTTTAAAGCAACCGCCATGGCCTGCCTTCCTTCCCCACCTTCTCTTGATACAACACAGTTTTGAGTTTCTTTACCTTCCTACTTTCTACTTCTACTCACTCCAACTTAACTACATTCCTTTCAGTGTAGCACTCATAGCTACAAATAAGGTCTAACAAGAACAAACTAGATAAAATCTCCTCCTGATAAGATACTTCCACTAATACAACTAATTCTTGACTACAACCAGGGTCCTTTTCCTAATGTACTGCTAACTAAATCAAACCATACTTAAGCAACTGTCCTTGTGGGATTTATTTACTTTCTTTTAAATGAAGAGCAAAATCTTACATTTATCTGTAAAAATCTTCTAAAACTTGGATTCAACCCATTATGGTGCCCTGTTAAGATAACCTGAAACCGTAATTTCATAATCCAATCTATTTTGTCATTCTTTACAATTTCATAAGCACAAAAAACATAACAAGCATACTTTCTACATCATTATTAATAAAAATGTTAAATCCATCTTACATTGATATCAATCCATTCATCTATGCTATAAGGATAGGTTAATAGGCAAAACTAACAAAAAAAAAACCTGATTTCCAATTACTCTTCACTGTTGAATGGCTCCAGAAAATTATTTAAAAATCTACAGAGCTTAACCCAATCCTCAATTGAGCTTAACCCTCAATACTTAGAATCTGCCCCAAACTGCCTTTCTAGTAATATAGAAACAGTCTCCATCTATAACTTTCACTTTTTGTCTCAATCTTCACTCAGGTTCTCTCTTCAAGTTTTCTTCTTTCCCCTTAGTAAAATCTTCCCCAAGAACAAAAATTAAACAATAAATAAATGATGGTACATGAATATAACACTATATTATGCACTGTATCTGACATTGAAAATGTCCTGATAGAATTGTTTTAGGATATAAAACAGTATGCATTGAATAATCTCACTTCTGTATTAGGAAATTGGATGTATACATACTGCATCTTATCCAATCTAAGATACACCATCAATTCTAAGACATACCATCATTTTATGGACCGCAAAGGAAAGAGTGACAACAATGAAAAAAAGCAACTGCCCACCACAACCACCACTAGTTGTTAAGATAAATCTCAATTGCAGAAACTTTTAAAATAGCAAACAGATGTGTTAAGAATAGATGCAATATGGTAATAACAAATCTATGTAGCATTAACCATGTGCCAGATGCTGTTCTAAAAGTTTTACGGAGATTAACTCACTATATCCACACAACTCAATAAGCATTATTATTCCTATTTTATAGATGAGGAAACTAAAGTACACAAAATAGGCCTGACCAAATTATCACATCTATTAAATGGAAATTACAGAATTCAAACCAGGTAAGCATAAAAGTCAAGAAATCTATAGAGCAAAATGTTACCAGTGACTCTCTCTGGGTCACAGCATTAACCAGTCACTTCACTTTTTACACCTCTCTGTATGTATTACTTAAGGGTTTTTTTCCTCCATAGGAACATGAAATAATTTTGTGTTCAGATAAAACAATAAAAATATTTTCATTTTAGGGGTGAATCTCATCTTTCCACATGTCCTTCAACATGAATTAAGAGTAGGTTCTCTGATTCTAATATTTTAAATAGTTTCATTATAAAAAGTTTCAATTAGTATGTTTTTAAGTTCTCATATTCCTAGGAAAAGACAAATTTTTCTATACTCATGGCAACAGGTAGCCACCTGAACTGTTTTAAAAACTCACCTAGGGGTACAGGTGAATCTTTCTAAGAGTAGAATGTGAACATTTTAAAGCAATAACTGAGAAAATGACATGAAGGCTGTGTTGACCAGTTTGATGGAAGTATTTCAGACCCCAGAAGTGCATTAATGTACATAGTTATCATTCAATAAAAAAAAAAAACTCACCTAAAATGAGCAAATGTTTTCAAGTCAACCAATCTGTGACAGCCCTTGCTTTGAAGTTAGCCAGTTGGGAAAAAACTCCCTCCAATAAGCCCACATCACTGAGTGAGTGACCACACATCTACAAATAGTATCAACCCACTTAGGACCACACAACTCCATGAATCCCTTAAGTCTACCCTTCCCAAAAATCCACTATAAGATCAGCAATCTCTGTGCCCAGGGAAACTATGCCTAAAAAATATAGTTGTCCTTTGCTATAATAAGCAATAAATTCATTGCCTTATTATTTCAGATTCATATTATTTCAGATACTGAATATGGATTTCATCATCCTTCAACACAACCTACAAAAAAAGTTCCAAGACTAGTTCATTGAAGGCCCATACATCCTTCATCTGTACTGTTCAATTGCTAACATGACAATTACAAAATTCAGAAAATTTAACATCAGTACAATCCTGTTATCTAATAAATAATCCATGTACAGAATTTTCTGATATTATATTTATTGTATTTTTTCCTGATCCAGAATCGTGCATTATACTTAAGTTTTCACTTCTCATTAGTCTTCTTTCATCTGTAAGAATTCCTCAGCCTCTTTTTTCAAGATAATTTTGTCATTCTGGCTAGTATTGAAATTAATCAGGAAATACAAAACATGGAGGAAAAACTCTACCTCAACTTTTGTTCTTCACCTCAATCTGCTATATGACAGCTCACAATTAAGTTCAGAAAACTTCACCCTAGAAAAAATGCTACATCTCTCATTGCTGAGTATCAATATGGTCACCTTTGAAGTCCTCCTCTTGAGACGCTGTGCACTGACACCAGCGCCTAGTCCACCATTCAAAGCAATTTGGAACTCTTTTTCTGGAATGGCCATCAGAGCTGTCGTCATAGTACCCTTGATGTCCTGAATGTCATCAAAATGTCTTCCTTTCAATATTTATCTTCAGGTAAAGAAAAAAGTCTTTGGGGGCCAGGTCAAATGAGTACGAAGGGAGTTCCAATACAGTTATTGGTTTACTAAGAACTCCCTCATAGAGGTGCCATGTGAGCTGGTATATTGTCATAATGTAAGAGCCAGGAGTTGTTGGCAAAAAGTTTAGGTCATTTTTGTCTACCTTTTCATGTAGTTTTTTCCACACTTCCAAACAATAAAGTTGGTTTAACTATCCAGCTGGGACAAATTCATAATGCACAATCCCTCTGATATCAACAAAGGTTAGCAACATCATTGTGAGTTTTGATTTGGACTGACTAAACTTTTTTGGCTGTGGAGAAATGGCTGGTTTCCATTGTGCACTCTGACACTTCCTTTCAAAGTCATTTTGGTACACACGTTTCATTACCAACGATGACATGGCCCCAAACATCCTCTTGCCTCTCCAAAAGGTCTTGGCAAACTTTGGCTCCCCTTTGCTTTTGTTCACACCTTTCACATCCCAAGATTTTCAGTTAAGATCTTCCTGTTTCTCTCTTGCTGTTTACTTGGGCTGTTATACTTCTCATAGTCAGCCAATAATTTTGACACACAATTTGACAAAATTTTGTGATGTTTTTGTCAGTTCTGCTTGTTACTGTATGTCCTGACCACTCTCTCCTTATCAGTCACACTTTCTCTCCTGTCAGAAAATTGTTTAATCCATGTGTACACTGCCATTTCCTTCATGGCATTATCCCCATAAACTTGAACTAACATGTCCCTAATTTCACTTCCACTCTTGCCAAGTTCAACAAGAAATTTAATGTTTGTTCAATGCTCTAATTCAAGCTCTGACATTCTCGTGATGGCACACAAAAACACAACAACAATAATGAATGCCACTTAGCAAGATACCAGCACATTTAGACACAAACACAACTGAGAGACACGGCTGTACTAAGGTTTTGAAACTTTACCAAGTTGTTTGTATAGTGCTTGCTGCCAATGTTAAGGGCAAGGTGGTGAGTTTGCAACCTTAATTGTCAGACCTCATAACTTCCTAGCTAGAATATACCCAGCCCTTAAGATGTGTGACGGCCTACACCTACATTAAATTACTTATTTAATTCTTACATCTAACCTAAGTACCATTATCATCTCCCTTTCAAAGGAGACAAAAGTAAGGCACAGAGGTTTATATAACGTGCTGAAGGTCACAGAACCAACAAGTGGCAGAATCAGGATATGACCCAGGAAACAGGGACGTACACATTTCTAACTATTAGATGTTGTGGAATGTCACAGAAGCTTTATCTGGTGTTACAACAAAAGACTATCCTTCCTACAAGAGCATCTGAAAAGCTAGTATAAAATAAACCATCCAAGAATAAAATGTCCTTAAAATATGGACTCTTGGCTCAGTGCCCACAGCTCAGTGGTTAGAGCACTGGTCATATACACCAAGGCTGACAACAATGACAACTACAACAATGACAACAACAATAACAAAAAATAGCTGGGCATTGTGGTGGGCACCTATAGTCCCAGCTACCTGGGAGGCTTAGGCAAGAGAATTACTTAAGCCATAGAGATTGAGGTTGCTATGAGTTGTGATGCCATTTGCACTCTACCAAGGGCGACATAATGAGACTCTGTCTCCAAAAAATAAATTGATTCTTATCTTTGAAGGCAGAAAAAAAAATTACATTTTATTCCATAATAAATCAGTTTATAAAAACAAAACTTGTTTAAATCACTTAACCCTTAGTTAATATATCTTATAACCCAAATCAGTACACAAGATCCAATCTATAGCTTTATTGGTTTTTTTCACTTTATTTATTCAAATTAATATGTACACTATTTAGGTTACATTGTTTTCACTTCCAGGGTAAAGTTCCGTCTGTAGAAGAGCCCCTCACCCAAGGAGCATGTTACACACCCTCACAATGTGTACTTTAGGTGAGATCCCGCCCCATGCTCTTCCTCCTTCTGCCATCCGTCCTCTCCCCTTCCCCCTCCTGCTTCCTTCTACCCCCAAACTGGACTATAATAGTGTTTTATTATTTTTATGAACATGTAATTGCTTATACTGATTTCATATTAGTGTGGAGTACAATGGGTATTTATTTTTCCATTCTTGAGATACTTTACCAAGAAGAATGTATTTCAACTCTATCTAGGTAAATGTAAAAGATGTAAAATCTCCATGTTTTTAATGGCTGAATAATATTACATGGTATACATATACCACAGTTTGTTGATCCATTCATGAGTTAATGGGCACTTAGGTTGCTTCCACAACTTGGCAATTATGAATTGAGCTGCAGTAAACATTCTAGTGCAAATGTATTTGTGATAAAATGATTTTTGTTCTTCTGAGTAGATACCTAGTAATGGCATTGCACTATAGCTTTCTAATTTTGAAGCAACTGTCTCATAAGCTTAGGAGGAAATTCTCTAATTTAAGAAGTGCATCACAGTGGTATTGCTATTAAAAATCCAACAAGGAGGCTCGGCACCTGTGGGTCAAGTGACTAAGGCGCCAGCCACATACACCTGAGCTGGCGGGTTCGAGCCCGGCCCAGGCCTGCTAAAGAGCAATGACAACTGCAACCAAAAAATAGCCAGGCATTGTGGTGGGCATCTGTAGTCCCAGCTACTTGGGAGGCAGAGGCTGGAGAATTGCTTGGGCCCAGGGGTTGGAGGTTGCTGTGAGCTGTGATGTCACAGCACTCTACCCAGGATGACAGCTTGAGGCTCTGTCTCAAAAAAAAAATCCAACAAGGAGGCGGCACCCATAGCTCAGAGTGTAGGGCACCACCAGCCACATACACCAAGGCTGCTGGGTTCGAACCTGGCCTGAGTCAGCTAAACAACAATGACAACTGCAACAAAAAAATAGTTGGGCATTGTGGCGGACGCCTGTAGTCCTAGCTACTTGGAAGGTTGAGCCAAGAGAATCACTTAAGTCCAAGAGTTTGAGGTCGCTATGAGCTGTGACACCATATCACTCTACTGAGGGTGACATAGTGAGACTCTGTCTCAAAAAAAAAAAAAAATCCAACAAGGAATGTGCATTTGTAAAAACAGTACTTAAGTCAGGTTGACTTCATTCCATCTCTATTCACAATTAGATTATTTGTACTTTCTTGTGTTCAAATCTGTGCTTTGCAAAATCCAAAATATTTTTGTGACACACTGTTCCCTTACATGATCACTTAGAACCAAGTGATCTTAACATGAATATAAAAAAATGGGTTCCAAATTAGTTTATAAGATAGAAGCCAAAGGATTCATATTATACCTAATATTTCAGATTAGATTTAAGTGGAAATGTAAGTTTTAAAAACCCTTAGATCGCAGCTTTAGAAGCATGTCTCTAATTGTCGGAAGACAGACAACTTTATTCCTAATCAGTTTTAAAGTTCTTAAGAATACAACAATGCTAGAAAGCAATTATCACTTGTTGGCTGACTGATGAGTAGCAGTTTCAATATATCAAATCAACACATACAATGTATTTAAGGAAGAAATTTCTTAAATCTGCCTTGGAATGAAGATGATGCTATTTACTATACAAGAATCATTCCTTCCTTTTTTATCTGTATTTGGTGCAGACCTATAACATTGCCTGGCATATGGTAAGAGCAAAATAATTATCAGCTGAATCAGCTTCTAGCCAAATGATAGAAGAAAAAAATTAAGATGTTTCCCATTAGATTACTAAATCTAATACAGGATCTAACTTCTCAGCAATGGTTATAATTCACTGAATAGCAATGTCTAGAAAGACAAAAACATACTAAGAGGGGAAAAAAGAGATATGAGGCAGACTTCGAAGTCTTATTTTTCAGTTTTTCCAAATAATCATTTGACATTTTCTTTCTCCTTCCTAATTATGTTCCGACCTTACTCTACTCTAAAACTTCTCTGAGAAGTTTTGAAAAAAGAATGGGTTAGGGTCTACTCTACCCCCAGCCCCTTGCAATCCATTTCTCAGCAACACCTTTATTTACCAAGTAACTGCACAACCAGTTTTTAAAACTGAATTATGAACTCCAGAATGTATCTAGGAGTTTATATTGGTGACACTGAAATACTCAGAACCACAGCTGAGCTAGCAGGCATTGCGAGAATTATTCACTATTGGAGAAGGGTTTCTGTAAGTGTTATGTCAAAAAGCATAACAATATTAAATCACAGAAGGTTACAAAACACTAAATTTGTTCTAGTTCTGTTACAAGAATCAATCAATACTGACCACAAGAAGCCTATGCACTGACTGGCTGCAGGTGTGCAAAGATAGCCTACTTTCCCTGAAACCATTCTGCGACCAGAAATGGGAGTACTTAAAGCTTCGTGACTACACCGTTTTCTCATCAGTTACTCTCATTCAATGTTACAACACTCCTTGCTGTAAAGCTAATCATAGTAGAGCCCCAGTAGGCTGGAAGAACACAGGCAGACCTGTTTAATTAGCTTATCAATACTAGTACATCAAACTTCATGAGTTATTGACTAAACCTTTGATTATTTTTGTACTAAAACCACCAATTGCTTACTAGGTCACTTTTGGCATCGTTTGACATCTAATAGCAGATGACGTACAGCTCACCTGTGTGTCTAAAGCAGCAGGTACTTGTAAAAATGAAATTTTGCACTTGATAGAAATGAAACATCAATCAATTCTCTGAACATAAATTTTCAGAAGCTTGTGTCAAGTTTTCCAAAAACATCTAAGAATTAAGAATGTTTCAAACATTAAAAAAAAAAAAAACCAAGGTATTTAGAGAACAAAAAATCCAAAATGAATACCAATAATTACGTTTTACTGAAATTTTTATTATGAAACATTAGGCAGCATACAAGAATTTTACTTTAAAGGGGAAAACGGGAACAAATCAAGAAGTTCTATGGCTGATAACTACAGGAATACCATAAAGAGTCATGAGTGAGCAGTTGTGAATGTACTAATTCTGAACATTAGTACAGAACTTTCTGTTTAAAACAAGAAGACTAGAAGCCCAGAGGGAACTAGTTAATTTATCTCCCATTTCTAAGGACGTGGTCAATTTTTACACAAATGTAAAACAAAAAATTATGCCTAGACAAGATACCTCCCACAGGATAACCAATACCAGATGTTGATAAGGGGCCAAGCACAGACATAAGGAGAGAAAGAAGAAGAAGAAATCATCAAACAGAAAAGACAGCACTGAGAAAGGAATGGTCTAACAGGGTCTAAAAGCCAGGCTACTTAGCTTTGGATTCTGACTGCCACGTTGCTTGCTGTCTGACCACCACAGGTAATTTAACCTCTCTGCCATCGTGCCTTCATATGTAAATACACATAAAGACAAAGCCAGCTTCACAGAGTTATCTGTGAGGATAAAATGAGTTGATCTAGGTAAACCACCAACAACCTAATTCAAAGAGTACTTTTTAAGTGTTAGTAATCATTAGCAGAATTACTGAGAGACTCTTACTGATAACACCGAGACAAGCTTTACTTAAGGCCTCACAATTTTTCTGAGTCATAACTGGGGGATTTTTCCCAGACATTTGGGTTTATATTAGAGACCATAAACTACTGTATATATCCAATTAGAAGCTCAGATAGCATGGCCATAAGGCATTAAAGGAAGAGTATTTATAAAACTATCAATTCAGAATTATAAGCACATAGTGCAGAAAAATACATACTAAACTAATCATAAGTAAAACTATAAATACTATATTGATTTCTCCCATTCATTGGTATTTTAAGAAGAAAATATGGATTATCAAATTAAGTTCAACATTAATTTAATCTAGTCCATAAATGGGCATATGACTTTCCATAGAGCTTATACCAGTTTGCAGTCCAACCAAGAGTGTGTAAGTATTCCTTGCTCTCTGCGTCCACACTTGCATCTGTTGTTTTGGGACTTTTTGGTAAAAAGCCATTTTCACTAGTTAGGTGGTATCTCACTAACTCTAGGTGGTTTTGATTTGCATTTCCCTGATGTTCAGAGATGTTGAAGATTTTTTCATGTTTATTGGCCATTAGTCTATCTTCTTTTAAACTTCCATTCATGTCTTTTGCCCACTTTTTCATGGGGTTATTTGTATTGTCCTTGTTGATGAGTTCTTTGTAGAGTCTAGTTATAGCTAGCAAAATTTTCACCTATCTTCAGGTTGTCGGTTTGCTTTGTTGATCATTTCCTTAGCTGTGCAGAAGTTGTTTAACTTAATCAAGTCTCATTTACTTATTTTTGTCATTGTTGTGATTGCCACTGGGGTCTTCTTCATAAATTCTTTACCTAAGCTGATATCTAAAAAAAAATTTTCCAACATTTTCTTCTAAAATTATTACGGTTTTGTGCCTTACATTTCAATCTTTTATCCATTTTGAATTCATTTTTCTAAGTTGTGAGAGACATGATCCTGTTTCATTCTTCTGCACATGCTGTGCGATTTTCCCAGCACCATTTATTGAATAGGGCTTCTTTTCTCCTGTGTACACCGCTATCTGCTTGTCAAACATCAGCTGATTATATATAGATGGTTTTATATCTCAGTTCTCTACTCTGTTCCATTGTCCATGTCTCTATTTTTATACCAATACCATGCTGTTTTGTTAACTATAGTCCAGTAATATAGTTTGAAGTCTGCTAATCTGAGGCCTCCAGATTTGTTCTTTTTGCTTAAGATTGCTTTGACTCTTTGAGCTTTTTTCTGGTTCCAAATGAAGTATAGAATTATTTTTTCTATATCTGTGAAATATGACGTTTATATTTTGATGGTGATGGCACTGAATCTGTAAATCACTTTGGGTGGTACGGACATTTTTACAATGTTGATTCTATCCATCCATGAGTATGATATGTTTTTGTCCATTAATTTGTGTCATCTGCAATTTATTTCCTCAGTGCTTTGTAGTTCTCTTTATAGCAATCTTTCACCTCCTTGCTTAAGTATATTCCCAAGTATTTTATGTTTTTTGTGAGCATTGCGAATGGCACTGAGTCTTTGATTTGACTCTCAGCTTGACTATTACAGGTGTATAGGAATGCTACCATTTTGTATACATTGATTTTGTATCCTGAGACTTTGCTGAATTTATATATCAATTCTAGGAGTCTCTTAGTGGAGTGCCTGGGATCTTCTATTCTAGATAGAAAATCATATCATTAGCAAAAAGCGATAGTTTGACCTTTTCTGATTTGGACACTCTTTATTTCTCTCTCTTGCCTCATTTCTCTGGCTAGAACTTCTAGTACTATGTTGAATAAAAGTGATGATAGTAAATGCCCTTGTCTTGTTCCCTCTTTTAGAGGGAATGCTTTCAACTTTCCCCTATTCAGTATGATGTTGACTGTGTGTCTGTCACTATATATAATTTATCCTTTTGAGATATGTTCTTTCTGTGCCTCATTTGTTAAAAATTTCTATCATGTTGATGAAAATATTTCAGGTTGTATATAGAACCAGCACTCTGTACCCCATGACTGCATTAATGTACACAGCTATGATTTAATAAAAAAAATTTTTTTAAAAAGAAAATTTCGGGATGGTGCCTGTGGCTCAGTGAGTAGGGCACCAGCCCCATATACCGAGGGTGGTGGGTTTAAACCCAGCCCCAGCCAAACTGCAACCAAAAAAATTGCTGGGCGTTGTGGCGGGCGCCTGTAGTCCTAGCTACTTAGGAGGCTGAGGCAAGAGAATTGCTTAAGCCCAGGAATTGGAGGTTACTATGAGCTGTGTGACGCCACGGCACTCTACCAAGGGCCACAAAGTGAGACTCTGTCTCTACAAAACAAAAAAGAGAAAAAAGAAAATTTCTATCACGAAAGGGTACTGGAGGCCAGGTGTGGTGGTTCACGCCTACAATCCTAGCACTCTGGGAGGCTGAGGCGAGTGGATTGCCTGACCTAACAGGTTTGAGACCAGCCAGAGCAAGACCCTACCTCTAAAAATAGCTGGGCATCGTGGCGGGTGCCTGTAGTCCCAGGTACTCAGGAGACTGAGACAAGAGAATCACTTAAGCCCAAGAGTTAGAAGTTGCTGTGAGCTATGATGCCATGACACTCTCAAGGACAACAAAGTTAAACTCTGTCTCAAAAAAAAAAGGTGCTAGATTTTGTTGAATGTTTTCTCTGCATCTAAGGAGACAATCATATGGTCTTTGTATTTGCATCTGTTTACATGGTGAATAATAACACTTTTTGACTTACATATGTTGAACCATCCTTGCATCCCTGGGAGGAAGTACACTTACGCTATTGACTTAAATTTTGCTAGTTTTTTATGGAGGATTTTTGCATCTAATTTTATAAGGGATATTGGTCTGTAGTTTTCTTTTTTTGTTGTATCCTTTCCTGGCTTCAGGATCAAGGTTACAGCCAAGGCTCTGAAAACAGACCATTCTTAGGAATATGCAGGATTTAAGCAACCCAAGCCTGTTGAGATTATCACTTCCCACACTGCCCTACACCAAGTAAACTACTTTAACTCATAATTTAATATCTTCCCATAAAATAAATTCCAGGTCCAGAAACCTTCACAGTATCAGTTAGGATGAAATAATACTAATCCTGCACAGACTTTTTCAGGCAACAGAGGGAAACACCTGTCAAGTCATTTCATGAGGCAGATTACTCTGATAACAAAACCAAAACCATCAAAAGAAAAAAAAATTCTTCAAAAAGACAGATGCAAAAACCCTTAACAAAAGTAAGCAAAATGATTCTAATAATGTATGAGAAGATTAGCACATCATGGCCAAGAGGGATCTATTCCAGGAATAGAAAAGAGAGGCTTAATAATTGAAAAATAAATCCCAGTAGTTTATCATATGAAGAAAACAGAAATCATGTGATAATTTCAAAAATGACAAAAAATCATCTAACAAAACTCAATACCCATTCGTGATAAAAACTCTCAACAAACTAGAGACAGAAGAAACTTTAACATCAGAGCCTTCTGCACAAAAATTCTACAGCAACAGCTTATTCCCTGGTAAAGGCTTAATGCTTCTACATCAGGAATAAGGCAAGGATGACCACTCATCACTTTTCTGCAACACTGTAATATATGCTATCAGTGTCATATGATTAAAAAAAAAAGCCATACAGAATAAAAAAGGAACACTATATTTGCAAATATATAATTATCCAGGTAGCAAAGTCTAAAAAATCTACAAAGTAACAGACCTAATAAGTGAATTGAGTGAGGATACAAGATCACTATATAAAAAGTGATTATAATTATAATTATAATGCCAGCAATGACCAACTGCAAAATGAAATTAAAAGGACAGCTCGATTTTTGAAAGCATCTCTAAATCTCAATGACACTTACAATAAATAATTAAAACTACAAATAAATAAAAATAACATCCATAACTAGTAAAAAATAAGATGGCAAAAGTACGCCGATAGTGTAGGTACATACTTTGAAATGCTTCTTGTTTGAAATATAATAAATTAAACTTTTGATTCAAAAACAGACATTTCACATTTAATGACCTAACAGTATGGTGAAGATAGAAATTATTAGTTCATCCACTCCCCTGCAAAGCCTCACCTGATCTTCACATGATTATCACCTAAAACAACTCTGCTACCAGTATCTCAAATTTTCAAAGTGTTCTCTCGTTTTCCATCCTTTCAACTCTCAGTGTCCCACTACCACCAAATGGGCCCTCTTCCTCTACCATTTAGGATTCATTTACCCAAACCAATTCCCAATCTGTCAAGCCCACCCTCAACCTCTCCCTACCAATTCACCAGTTTCTGTAACAGAGCACCACTTGCTGCTGCTACCTCTCCTCTGCTACCATTAACGCAGAGGACTCTAAGGCTCTCTTCTCGCCTTGCCTCTACCCTCTCACTGAGATCACATTCACTCCCACAGCTTCAGGGAAGCTCTACAAGAAGCTCTACAAATGGCTCTCAATCCTAAACCTCTAGCCTCTATCTCTAAGCTATACAGCAAGTCTCAATTTCTAACACTGACAACAGGACAGTTCTGGCTGGATCCTTTTAATCAAGCAGTAATGAAGACTCAGAGGAAAAAGAATACAGCAATACGTATACATTATGCATGATTTATAAAAAATAGAAAGCATGAATAGACTCTAGTATTTATTTTTGTTTTTTGAGACAGAGTCTCACTTTGTCATCCTCGGTAGAGTGCCTTGGCATTACAGATCACAGCAACCTCAGATTCTTGGGCTTAAGTGATTCTCTTGCCTCAGCCTCCCAAGTAGCTAAGACTACAGGTGCCCACCACAATGCCTGCCTATTTTTTGGTTGCAGTTGTCATTGCTCTTTAGCAGGCCCAGGCTGGGCTCAAACCCTCCAGCCTTGGTGCATGTAGCTGGCTCCCTACTCACTGAGCTACAGATGCTGAGCTTAGACTCTAATATTTTTTAAGACATAATTAAAATAGTATCTACACCTTATAGAGTGAAAATTAAATTAGTTAGTTAATTCATGAATAGTGCTTAAAGCAATGCCTGGAAAACAATATATATTACCTGAGTGTTATAATATTGAATAGTATATATAGAATACTGTCTTAATATATAACAATTAGGCTTTTGTTTTACACACTTGATCTGTTTTATTTGGTTTAAAGGCATCCAAAAAATTAAAAGAAAGGCACAAGTTTACATGTCATAAATAACAGAAGGCTAATCAATGCTGATATACTGAATGAAGAGATAAAGAAGGTATTGGCGGCTCGGTGCCTATAGCTCAACCGGCTAAAGCGCCAGCCACGTACACCTAAGGTGGCGGGTTCGAATCCCCAGCCCGGATCCGCCAAACAACAATGATGGCTGCAACCAAAAAATAGCCAGGCGTTGTGGCGGGCGCCTGTGGTCCCAGCTACTTGGGAGGCAGAGGCAAGAGACTCGCTTGAGCCCAGGAAGTTGGAGGTTGCTGTGAGCTGTAATGCC
>CAUYTI010058327.1:0-13146 GCA_963575145.1 Galago senegalensis | reverse complement strand
GGGTTCGAATCCCCAGCCCAGACCCGCCAAACAACAATGACGGCTGCAACTAAAAAATAGCCGGGCGTTGTGGCGGGCGCCTGTGGTCCCAGCTACTTGGGAGGCGGAGGCAAGAGACTCGCTTGAGCCCAGGAGTTGGAGGTCGCTGTGAGCTGTGATGCCACGGCACTCTACCCAGGGGTACAGGTTAAGGCTGTCTCAAAAAAAAAAAAAATGATTTGGAAAGGTGACAGCCTCTCAACTGCTGCACAGCTGAGTTTTTACAGAGACTAGAGCCTGACATAGATGGACAAACCAAATTTTGACTTTTTTTTTTGAGACAGAGTCTCACTTTGTCACCCTGGGTAGAGTGCCACGGCATAACTCACAGCAACCTCAAACTCTTGAGTTCAAGTGATTCTCTTGCCTCAGCCTTCCAAGTAGCTGGAACTACAGGCACTGCCACAACACCCAGCTATTTTTAGAGGCGAGGTCTCTTGCTCAGGCTGGTTTTGAACCCGTGAGCTCAAGCAATCCACTCATCTCAGCCTCCCAGAGTGCTAGGATTACAGGCATGAGCCACAGCACCCAGCCAAACCAAATTTTTAAACATGTGAGTGACAAATTAAAGCAGTGTTTCCAGAAGTCAAATCTGAGAGGGTAAAATGAAAGTCTCAAGTGAATCAATCATTACTATCCAGGTATGAGGCTAAGAAAGCTAGAATAAAAGTGACCATGAGTGGCTCAGCGCCTGTGGCTCAAGCGGCTAAGGTGCCAGCCACATACACCTAAGGTGGCAGGTTTGAATCCCCAGCCCGGGCCTGCCAAACAACAATGATGGTTGCAATCAAAAAATGGCCAGGCATTGTGGCAGGTGCCTGTAGTCCCAGCTACTTGGGAGGCAGAGGCAGGAGACTCGCCTGAGCCCAGGAGTTGGAGGTTGCTGTGAGCGTGATGCCACGGCACTCTACCCAGGGGGATAGCTTGAGGCTCCATCTCAAAAAAAAAAAAAAAAAAAGTGACCATGAGTAAAGGAAGGACTTCTTATTGGCTCTAGACCAAAATTCTTGGCAAGCTCTTTAAAAATGTATCTATTTCTTTCTTTCTTTTTTTTTTGCAGGTTTTGGCCGGGGCTGGGTTTGAACCCGCCACCTCCAGCATAAATGTATCTATTTCTAAAAAGAGCAACTTACTTTAATTACTTAGGTTTTGACTAAGCAACATGTTCACATGATTCAAGCAACAGAAAGTAATAAGGATGGGCAATGAAAAGTTGCTCTCTAATGCTTTCCCCCCACCACCCAAATCTTCCAGTCTTCCCAACATACCCAGCGTTGTTAATTGATTTTGACTGTCCAGAGATTGTTTTGCAGACATACAGCTAATACAAATACATGCTCTTTCATTCTTCCTTTTATTTATTTATTTATTTATTTATTGACACAGAGTCTCACTTTGTCACCCTTGGTAGAGTGCCGTGGCATCATAGCTCACAGCAACCTCAAATTCCTGGGCTTAAGCAATTCTCTTGCCTCAGCCTCCCAAGTAGTTGGGACTATAGGCACTCGCCACAATGCCCAGCTATTTTCACAGATGGGGTCTCGCTCTTGCTCAGGCTGGTCTCGAACCTGTGAGCTCAGGCAATCCACGTGCCTCAGCCTCCCAAGTGCTGAGATTCCAGGCGTGAGCCACCAAGCCTGGCTCATTCTTCCTTTTAAAACAAATAGCACCCATTTTGCATCCTCGATTTCTTCACTTAACATGCCTTTGACACCATTCCAGTGTGCCAGTCTCTACCAATAGTACATAGAGAGCTTCCTAACTCTACGTCACAGCTGCACAGCCTCCTTTGAACAGGAAGATCATAGTTTATTTCCCTCCTGATTGACATTTGTTTTCAATCTTTGGCTATTACAAACAATACTAGAATAAAGGAGGGGTGCAGAACCTACAGATACATCATTTGTCCATGTTACAGTCTATTCACCTGTGTGATTAACTCCTGGAGGGGGAACTGCTCAGTTTCCATTTTGATAGACACTGCCACACTGACCCCTCGAGGGGACATTTATTCTCCCAACTGCAATGCTGGTTTCTTCAAGGCGTCATAAACACAACCTGTGGTCAAACTTTTAGATTTTTACCAATCTAGTAAAAGTACAATGTAGTTTTACTTTTTGTTTAATAGTGTAGATTTAATTTGCATTTCTCCTCCAACTAAGCGCCATAAGGACAAAGCAGATTTTTGTCTGCTTTGGGCAGTTCTATATTCTCCAGTGCCTGAGGGCACACAGAGGGACTTAAATATTTATTGAATGAATGAATAAACTATGAGTGAAGTTGAATATCTTTTCATATGTATACAAGCTATTTCTATTTCCTTTCCATGAATTATACATTCAAATTTTTGACCCTTCTGTTGCTGGTCTCTTTCTTACTAATTCGTGGGTGCTCTTTGTATACTAGGGATATCAGTCCTTTATCTGTAATGCGAGTTGCAAATTCTTCTTCTCAATTGGCTATCTGTCTTTAGACTCCTTTATGGTGCTTTTGCCATGAGTAATTATTTTGTGTTTGATGTAGCAGAAGTTTGTCCTCCTTTAAGCCTTTCCTTAACCTGACAGCTCTAGCTAGTTTTAAACGGTCACAGTTTATAAAAATCAATACAAACACACAAATGCACACACAATACAAAGCCAAAAAAACCACCTACCTCATAACCATACTGCAGGACAGAGGACGCTAGGCACGCTCCCAAAATGTTGCCCACTGAAGCACAGGCGCTCCAGAGACCAAAGACGACTCCCCGTCTAAGATGCAGAACAATGGGGGACAGTAGACAATAAAGTCACAAGGGATTCTACGTGCAGTTCAGAGTAGAGAACGGCCCAAACAGTGAAGGTTCACATTACAAAGATTAAAAATTCTATTTAAAATTTCTTTAAAATACATGAGAATGGCTGGCATGGTGGCTCATACCTATAATCCTAGTACTCCAGGAGGCTAAGGGGGGTGGATCATCACCTGAGCTCAGGAGTTTGGAGACCAGTCTGAGCAAGAGCAGGACCCAGTCTCTACTAAAAATAAAAAAATGAGTTGGGCGTAGTGGTGGGCACCTGTAATCCCACAACTCAGGAGGCTGAGGCAAAAGAAAAGCTTGAGTCCAAGAGTTTGAGATTGTTGTGAGCTATGACACCACGGCACTCTACCCAAGGTGACAGAGTAAGACTCTGCCTCAAATAAATAAATAAACAAAAATAAAAATAAAAATACATGAAAATAACAAAGCATCAGGTCTCCTCTAAGATTTTTGTTGTATTAAAGTTCAGTTGGGCTTGGCACCCGTAACATAGTGGTTACGGCCCCAGCCACATACACCAAGGCTGACAGGTTTGAACCCAGCCCAAGCCAGCTGAACAACAACTGCCCTAAAAATATCTGGGCATTGTGGCAGGCACTTGTAGTCCCAGCTACTTGGGAGACTGAGGCAAGAGAATTGCCTGAATCCAAGAGTCTGAGGTTGCTGTAAGCTGTGATACCACAGCACCCTACTCTGTCTCAAAAATAAATAAATAAATAAATAAGGGCAGCACCTATGGCTCAGTGGGTAGGGCACCGGCCCCAGATACTGGGGTGGTGGGTTCAAACTTGGCCCCAGCTGAACTGCAACAAAAAAATAGCCGGCGTTGTCACAGGCTCCTGTAGTCCCAGCTACTCAGGAGGCTGAGACAAGAGAAGCACCTAAGCCTAGGAGTTGGAAGTTGCTGTGAGCTG
The DNA here is from genome assembly GCA_963575145.1 of Galago senegalensis. Classification (NCBI taxonomy): domain Eukaryota; kingdom Metazoa; phylum Chordata; class Mammalia; order Primates; family Galagidae; genus Galago; species Galago senegalensis. The sequence goes on along the minus strand of CAUYTI010058327.1, from coordinate 9,393 downwards.
TGTGACGTCACAGCACTACTGAGGGCAATAAAGTAAAATTCTGTCTCTACAAAAAACAAAAAATAAATAAAATAAAATAAAGTCCAATTTGAAGTGAGATCCAATCACCAGTAAAAATAAAATAAAGTTCAATTTTATGTGAGATCCGATCACCATTAAAAATTTAAAAAGCATTACCCAGGCAGCATGGCAGACACCTGTCATCCCAGCTACTTGGGAGACTAAAGCAGGGGGACTGCCTGAACCTAGGAGTTTGAGGTTGCTGCAAGCCAGGTTGATGCCATGGTACTCTAACCTAGACAACAGAGTGAGACTCTCTCTCAAAAAAAGAAAATAAAGTTCAATTTGGAGCTCACTGGAAGACACTGTTAAGAGAACTTAAAAAGACAATTTGGGGGATGGCACCTGTAGCTCAAAGGAGTAGGGCGCCAGCCCTATATGCTGGAGGTGGCGGGTTCAAACCCAGTCCCAGCAAAAAAATACAAAAAAAAAAAAAAAAAAAGAACAAAGGACAAAAAACAAGTAAGGGTGGCGCCTGTGGCTCAGAGGAGTAGGGCACTAGCCCCATATACCATAGGTGGCAGGTTCAAACCCAGCCCCAGCCAAAAACTGCAAAAAAAAAAAAAAAAAAAAAAAAGACAATTTGGGAGGAAATATTTGCATATCACTTATCTGATAGGAGACTTGTATCTGGAATACAAAGAACTCTCAGAATACAATAACAGAAATAATGCAACAGAATGTTAAAAAGCATGAATCTAGGCTGGGCATAGTGGCTCACATCTGCAATCCCAGCACTCTGGGAGGCCGAAGTGGGCAAATAGCCTGAGCTCACAAGTTTGAGCCCAAACTGAACAAGAGCAAGACCCCATCTCCAAAAATAGCCAGGCATTGCAGTGGGCATCTGTAGTCCCACCTACTCAGGAGGCTGAGCCAAGAGAATCACTTAAGCCCAAGAGTTTGAAGTTGCTGTGAGCTATGACACCACACCATTTTACCAAAGTGAGACTGTCTAAAAAAAAAGCATGGCTCTCTCTCTTCTCCTCTGCTCTCTCTCCTCCTCTCTCATCCTTGGTCTCCTCTTTTCTCTCCCCTTTTCTCTTATCTTTTCTCCTCCTTGGTGCTGCTCTGCAGCCTCCCTCCCCCACCAATAAAGACCTTTCATATAAGCCTTGATGGTCTGTGAGATCTCTGCCAGTTGAATGCCACCCTTTCGGCCAGTGTCAGAAGTGGGATATAATTAGGGAATGCTGCCAAGGGTAGCTTCTACCCCTTCCATGGGGTTTTAGCTCCTGGGGGCTCCCTATCCTCCTCTCATACTCCCAGCACTCATCATTGCATCGGCTTGTGTCCACCTGCCAAGGTGCTCTAACCAGCACTCAGCACTGCCTCATCCAGACTTAGTAATTACTCAGCTGGTGCTTCAAACCTACACCCCAGATACAGCTCCCAACCTACAAAAAAAAGAAACTGTTCTTCATGAATGGGCTACACTCCACTCCAGGCCACAAGACCTTCCTGAACACCACTTCTAAATAGCCACCACTAAAAGGGCAGTCTAAGAGCAAAAAGCATATATCCTCCCAACGAAAAATCTTAATTATCCAATAGTTGGCCAATTAAAACTATGTGCCCCTTTCAGCAAGAAGAAATTACAGAAGCGAGAACTCAACAGCCCCTATCCCAAGGCCAACCCCCTATTTTTAACATATCAAGAAGGGAGGAATATTAGGTAATTGCCTCAGAAAGCCCCTTCCTGCTCTTAAAGTTACAACTCCTTCCCAAGCACAGGGAGTGGCCTGCTTACTTCATCTCCCTGTGCCAATTACCCACTGCCCAACCTTAATGGCTCTTCCCACAGGAGCAGTAACTCCTTATTGGCTATCCCACCATCCTGGCACCTGAGACTTCCCTATATAAGGGTACGCTTCTCTTTTCTCTCTCTCTTCTCTGCTCTCTCTCCTCCTCACTCTCTTCTTCTTTTCTCCCCTTTTCTCTCCTCCTTGGTGCTGCTCTGCAGACTCCCTCCTCCACCAATAAAGACCTTTCGTATAAGCAAAAAAAAAAAAAAAAAAGCATGAATCTATAAACATCTTAAAGTTGTTGAAAAGGGGGGAAAAGATTTTAATAGATACGTCAAAAAATACATATGATAAGGACATGAAAAAATGCTCAACATCATTAGAAATTAGGGAAATCCATATTAAAAATACAATGAAATATCACTACACACGTTAGAATGGCTAAAACCAAAGACGACCAGCACCGTGACTGCTAGCAAGGATGCAGAGCAACTAGAACCTTTACACTCTGCCGCTGGGAATGTAAAAGGGCACAACCACTTTGGAGAGACCTCCAGTTTCTGAAAAAAGCAAACACACACCTATCATATGGTAGTATGCGCTTGGTCTATTTGATACATGGAACAACAACTAACTAGACCTAACTGTGTTAGGTTTACACTTTTAACTCTTTAACCATTTTTCTAACCTCACTGAGACAGAAGGAGTTTTAGAAATGAACAAGGAGGCTCGGTGCCTGTGGCTCAAGCAACTAAGGCACCAGCCACGTGCACCTAAGGTGGCAGGTTCGAATCCAGCCTGGGCCTGCCAAACAACAATAATGGCTGCAACCAAAAAATAGCCGGGGGTTGTGGTGGGCACCTGTGGTCCCAGCTGCTTGGGAGGCTGAGACAGGAGACTCATTTGAGCCCAGGAGTTGGAGGTTGCTGTGAGCAGTGAAGCCAGGGTACTCTACCCAGGGGGACAGCTTGAGGCTCTGTCTCCAAAAAAAAAAGAGGGTCATGGAGGGAACAGTCAGAAGGTCAGTATCTAAACAACACTGGATGACCAAAGATCTGATTTTTTTTTTTTTTTGAGACAGAGTCTCTGTTGCCCTGGGTAAAGATCTGTGGCATCGTAGCTTGCAGCAACCTCAAACTCTTGGATTCAAGTGATCCTCTTGCCTCAGCCTCCTGAGTGACTGTGATTACAAGTGACCGTCATAACACCCGGCTAGTTTTTCTATTTTTAGTAGACATGGGGTCTCCCTCTTGCTCAGGCTTGTCTCAAACTCCTAACCTCAGGCAATCCACCCGCCTGGGGCTCCCAGAGTGAGGGGATTACAGGTGTGAGCCACTGTGCCTGGCCAACAACCTGATTTTAGAAAAAACTGACTTACATCCACTATAATCTTAAGCTGTCTTTATTGCTATGGTTCACAGTCATGGTATCTAAAAAAGTGCAAACTGATTTCACTCACTAGTGTTACTTGTTTAAAAACAAACTGTCTTACTTCCAGAATTTAACTGTAATAGCTTTTTCTTGGCTTTTCTTTTTCTTTGTGACAGATTCACAGAAACAATGAAGCAGATTGCTCAGTCACTGCTATCAAAGACCCAGTGTCATTCAATCTATAAAAGCTCAGAAAAGACTTCTCTAAAAGGTACATGCTGAAACCAGTAGTTAGTTATCTCTGAGTGGCAGGATGTGTCAGTCAGTTTATACTTTCTCTCTTTGTTCTTTTCTATTTTATGGTTTATTTAAAATAAACAAGTATTCTTTATATAATTTTTTTAAAATCATGAATTGGAAAAAAGTTTACCTTAAAAATTTTAATGAGGCTCGGCGCCTATGGCTCAAGTGGCTAAGACGTCAGCCACATACACCTAAGGTGGCAGGTTCAAATCCAGCCCAAGCCCACCAAAACAACGACAGCTGCAACCAAAAATAGCCAGGCACTGTGGTGGGTGCCTGTGGTCCCAGCTACTTGGGAGGCTAAGGCAAGAAAATCACTTGAGCCCAGGAGTTGGAGATTGCTGTGAGCTGTGACACCACAGCACTCTACCCAGGGCAATAGCTTAAGGCTCTGTTTCAAAAAAAGAAAAAAAAAATCTTAATGAAAGGCTTAGCACCTGTAGCTCAAAGCAGCTAAGGCACCAGCCACATACACCAGGACCGGTAGGTTCGAATCCAGCCCAGGCCTGCCAAACAATGACAACCACAACCAAAAAACAGCTAGGGGTTATGGTGGGTGCCTATAGTCCCAGCTACTTGGGAGGCTGAGGCAAGAAAATCGCTTGAGCCCAGGAGTTGGAGATTGCTGTGAGCTGTGACACCATAGCACTCTACCCAGGGCAATAGCTTAAGGCTCTGTTTCAAAAAAAGAAAAAAAAAATCTTAATGAAAAAAATAGCACATGAACACAGTATCATCTACTCCAAAAGAAAACTGAACTATCATAGGGGAATGTCTTTTACAGTACAATTCCATTAAACCAGTGACACTAGAGTTAGAATGAAAGAGAGATCACTCTAACACTGAAATATAATCAGAGCATTCTTTCTAAGGGGTGCTTGTTCAAACCAGAGACTTCATATGGATGAACTCTCACAATGTCACAGGTCATTAACAAGCTAGTTAACTCCCATGATGAAACTATGGAAGCCAGAAAACTGAAGAGTCAGCCACAGCAAGCACTGAACCCTGACATAGGTGCATAACATCTGGAGCATACACTGGTCTGCACACAAAAGAGTAAACACACACAAAAGAGATAGAAACATCAATGAGACAAATATACATCTGACAAAGTATTTATCCAGGAAAAATAATAAAAATCCAAACTAGTAACATTTCTGAAAAAGGACATCACAAACAATGATGAATAACAAAGAAAAGTTTTTGGTTATTTCAACTTACTTTCCAACTTACAAATGAAGTATGCCTATTCTTTCTGAGTGGCCTGGACTACATTTTAGTAAGTACCTATTATATCTTTATCTCACAGCCCACATCACACACAAAGTCAAATATAACCTAACAACTACTTGAAGATTTAGCAGAAAAAATATTCAATTTAACTTAAGCTCCAAAATTTGGCATTATTCATCTGAATCTTATTAGACCCCTTGTCAAGTAAATTTAGGCAAGTCACATGAATAATTTTTGGCCTCACTTTCCTTGCCCTTAATATAAGAAGATTAAACTAAATCACCAAGTCTCAAAAAAGATAGAGAAGCCAGGCACAGTGGTTGACACCTGTAATCCTAGCACTTTAGGAGGCCAAGGTGAAAAAGACTGCTTGAGGTCAGGAGTTTGAGACCAATCTAAGTGAGAGCAAGATCCAGTCTTTACAAAAAGCACAAAAATTAGCCAGGCATTGGACTGTGCCTGTGGCTCAAAGGAGTAGGGCACCAGCCCCAAATGTCAGAGGTGGTGGGTTCAAACCCAGCCCGGGCCAAAAACTGGAAAAAAAAAAAAAAAGAAAAGAAATTATCTAGGAACGATGGTACACAACTGGGTAGTCCCAGCTCCTATGAAGGCTGAGGCAGGAAGACTGCTTGAGCTCAGGATTTTTTTTTTTTTTAGAAAGAGCCTCAAGCTGTCCCCCTGGGTAGAGTGCCATGACATCACAGCTCACAGCAACCTCCAACTCCTGGGCTCAAGCGAGTCTCCTGCCTCTGCCTCCCAAATAGCTGGGACCACAGGTGCCTGCCACAATGCCTGGCTATTTTTTTTGGTTGCAGCCATCATTGTTGTTTGGCGAGTTCAGGCTGGATTCAAACTGGCCACCTTAGGTGTACGTGGCTGGCGCCTTAGCCACTTGAGCCACAGGCACCAAGCCTTAGCCCATGATTTTGAGGATGCAGTCAGCTATGATAACACCACTACACTAGTTGGGCAGTAGAATGAGATCCTGTCTCAAAACTAAATAAATTAAGACAGGCATTGTGGCTCACACCTGTAATCCTAGCACTCTGGGAGGCCCAGGCAGGTGGATTGCTTGAGCTCAGGAGTTCAAGACCAGCCTGAGAAAAAACGAGACACCATGTCTACTAAAAATAGAAATATTAGCAGGGCATTGTAGGGGGCACCTGTAGTCCCAGCTACTTAGGAGGATAGGGCAAGAGGATTATTAAAGTCCAAGACTTTGAGGTTGCTATGAGCTATAAAACCATAACACTCAACCCCAGTGTAACTGAGGGTTTGTTTTTTTTTAATTGTGACAGAGTCTCACTATGTCCCCCTGGGTAGAATGCTGTGGTATCACAACTCACAGCAACCTCCAACTCTTAGGTTTAAGTGATTCTCTTTCCTCAACCTCCTAAGTAGCTGGGACTATAGGCGCCCACCACAATGCCGGCTATTTTTTTGTTGCAGTTGTCATTGTTGTTTTAGCTAGCCTGGCCAGGTTCGAACCTGCCACCCTCAATGTACATGGCTGGCACCATAACCACTGGGCTACGGATGCCACCTATGACTAAGGGTTTCTTTTTGAGACAGAGCCTCAAGCTGTCACCCTGGGTAGAGTGCTGTGGCATCACAGCTCACAGCAACCTCCAACTCCTAGGCTCAAGCGATTCTCTTGCCTCTGCCTCCCAAGTAGCTAGGACTGCAGGTCCCTGCCACAATGCCCGGATAATTTTTGGTTGCAGCCATCATTGTTGTTTAGCGGGCCTGGTCTGGATTGGAACCCGCCAGCTCAAGTATATGTGGTTGGGGCCTTAGCTGCTTGAGCCACAGGCGCTGAGCCCATAACTAAGGTTTGTTTTTAAAAAAAAAAAAAAAAAAAAAGATAGCTGGGTGTTGCGGTAGGCACCTGTAGTCTCAGCTACTTGGGAGGCTGAGGCAAGAGACTCTCGTAAGCCCAAGAGTTGGAGGTTGCTATGAGCTATGACACCACAGCACTCTACTGAGGGTGACATAGTGAGACTCCGTCTCAAAGAAAAAAAGTAAAAAAGAAAAGGAAACAAAAAAAAAGAAACAAATAAAATAAAATATATTAAATAAATGAGAAGGCAAACCCAAAGGAAGACACATGATGCATGGATGGTACATGAGATTTTAAGGTTCTCCAAAGGGACAATGAGGCTTGGCGCCTGTGGCTCAAGCAGCTATGGCGCCAGCCACATACACCTAAGCTGGTGGGTTCAAATCCAGCCTGGGCCCGCCAAACAACAATAATGGCTGCAACCAAAAAATAGCCAGTCATTGTGGCAGGCGCCTGCAGTCCCAGCTACTTGGGAGGCGGAGGCAAGAGAATCACTTGAGCCCAGGAGTTGGAGGTTGCTCTGGGGTGTGATACCACAGCACTCTACCTAGGGTGACAGCGTGAGGCTCTGTCTCAAAAAAAATAAATAAATAAAGGGACAATGCATTTAAAAAAAAATCTGAGACCTCTGGCCTTAGTCCACACTCAGAACCTGAATATGATCCTCGGGGAGTTAGACATGTGCCCTCTGGGCTAGATCACCCCAAGGCCCACAGCATTTCCAACACACGCTTATATGAAATCTCTTTGAGAACTACTATTACTTTCTTTTTTTTGTTGTTATAATTGTTCTGTTTTATTATTGTTGTTAATCTCTTACTGTGCCTAATTTATAAATTAAATTTTATCACAGATATGTACACACAGGAAAACATAATGTATATAGGGTTTGGTACTGTCTGAGCTTTCAGACATCCACTGAGGGTTTTGGAAAATAAAATACCCCCTGAGGATAAGTGGGGAGTATTACTTACGCTAAATAGAAATATATATATATATACAATAATGAGAAATACTAATGGGGCAAATCCAACTATAAATGAAGACAATCTTCTGAATTCACATGTTTCATCTGGCATCAAAAACCACCAATCTGGGTGGCTCCTGGGGCTCAGTGGGTAGGGCACCGGCCCCATATACCAAGGGTGGTGGGTTCGAACCCGGCCCCAACCAAACTGCAACAAAAAATAGCCGAGCATTGTGGCAGGCACCTGTAGTCCCAGCTACTCGGGAGGCTAAGGCAAGAGAATCACATAAGCCCAAGAGCTAGAGGCTGCTGTGAGTTGTGACACCATGGCACTCTACCAAGGATGACAGTAATACTCAGTCTCTAAAAAAAAAAAAAGCCAAATACCAATCTTTGGGCAGTGCCTGTGCTTCAGTGGGTAGGGCACCGGCCCCCTATACTGAGGGTGTCAGATTCAAACCCGGCCCTGGCCAGCTAAAACAACAGTGGCAACTACAACAAAAAATAGCCAGGCGTTGTGCTGGGTGCCTATAGTCCCAAATACTTGGGAAACTGAGCAGAGAGAATCACTTAAGCCCAAGAGTTGGAGGTTGCTATGAGCTGTGACACCACAGCACTCTACTGAGGGCAACAGAGCAAGATTCTGTCTCAAAAAAAAAAAAAATCACCAATCTTTTAGTCCTTTTCTAGTACATTATTCTGTATCCACATTCTCTGCATCTGATTGGCTCCCTGGATTTTATTTCATTTTCTGTGTGACATTCTCCACAGATACGTATCATTGGCTGCTGGTTTGGGGGTTGAACGTCCTTTTAAGTTCATCGCCCATTGTAGTCTCTACGCAGCTCTGTGAACCTTCCCACTCCAGAACTATTATTACTCTTTAAAATACAAAGAGTGGCTCAGCGCCTATAGCTCAACCAGCTAAGGCGCCAGCCACGTACACCTAAGGTGGCGGGTTCGAATCCCCAGCCGGGACCCACCGAACAACAATGACGGCTGCAACCAAAAAAAAAAAAAAAATAGCCAGGCATTGTGGCAGGCGCCTGTGGTCCCAGCTATTTGGGAGGCGGAGGCAGGAGACTCCCTTAAGCCCAGGAGTTGGAGGTTGCTGTGAGCTGTAATGCCATGGCACTCTACCCAGGGGGATAGCTTGAGGCTCTGTCTCAAAAAATAAATAAATAAATAAATAAAATAAAATAAAATACAAAGAGTATGTGGGTAGCATCTATGGGATCAGGTTAATTCACTTTGACAAATCTGAGTAATCCAAGTCTGTTAAACCACTTAAACAGAGAAATCAGAGGAAGGCAGTGGCATACCCAGCTTTCCCAAACCAGTTGCCCATCACAGCAACCACACAGGGCCAACCAGTGGACTGTAGCAGGCCGTTCACAATCCACAGACAGCAGTACAGCCATTTGTTGTAGAAATGCAGCCATTCTGTGAGGGTGCCAAAGACAAATACCTTAGAGAAGGAAGAAATAAAAAGGGACATGTGACATCCACAGACACTTTTAGTAGACTCAACTGCCCGCTACACTTACGTTTCTGAGTAAAAGGACTATCTGAAGAATATATTCAAACAGCAAGTGCCTAAGAGACATGTGACTGACTGTTACAATGCTCTTTCTTGCTCAGCCGGCACTGAGGAGGCAAGGACTGATCATCATTAACCCAGAGAGACGAGAATGTTGAATAACACTGTCATTAAGGTCTCAGCCCTCCAATTTGTATCTTTTTTTTTTTTTTTTTTGAGACAGAGCCTCAAGCTGTCCCCCTGGGTAGAGTGCCGTGGCATTACAGCTCACAGCAACCTCCAACTCCTGGGCTCAAGCGAGTCTCTTGCCTCCGCCTCCCAAGTAGCTGGGACC
>CAUYTI010058321.1:0-24932 GCA_963575145.1 Galago senegalensis | reverse complement strand
TGCCTCCGCCTCCCAAGTAGCTGGGACCACAGGCTCCCGCCACAACGCCCGGCTATTTTTTGGTTGCAGCCGTCATTGTTGTTTGGCGGGTCCGGGCTGGGGATTCGAACCCGCCACCTTAGGTGTACGTGGCTGGCGCCTTAGCCGGTTGAGCTATAGGCGCCGAGCCTCTTAAAAGATTTTTTAAAAACTCTCCCCCACATCTTGTAATTATCCCAGATGAGTGAACAGACCTATTCTCTCATCCATTTGTTTCAAGATTGTAGAAAATTTAACAATCTTCCTCTTGTTCTTTGGCTTAGAATCTAGGATCCTCTAACATTGTTCTCTTTCCCCTGAGCCCCTCTACCTGCTACATTCCTTGTGTGGATATAGCATGATTTTTTCAAGGATCAGATAATATTCTTTCAATTTAAGTTTTTCTGCTAATGCTCTGCTTAGAGCGGACACTTTTGTTAGGAGTGAAACTGGGACTCCTGGCCTTCTTTCCTGGGTAGCAATTGATCCTCCGAGCCCAGGAGCCTATAACTGTAGCTTAAGAAATTCTCCCTTAAATGAAACTAAACATCACAACCTTCCAGATAGATTCAGAAAGCACCAGCATACCAACTTTATTTTCTGACTGCCACACTATTACCAATTGTATACCCTGTGTATATAGCTGTCTTTCTGGCTACAGCTTTTAGAGACTCTTCAAAACCTAGGCTCAGACTTAAGAAGCATCCTCTCAAAGCTGAAGCCTTCTGTAGCAGGCAGGCCCAGTACATTTCAAGATGGACATTCAAATACCTCTGTTCAGTTTTTAGGAGAATGTCCAGGAATATATTCCATGTCTACCCTACCTACAGATCCAGAGGCCAAAGGAGCTGGGGCTGATGAGAAGGGGTGGATGACCCTATTATCCTCCAAGTGTGGTATTCTGGCCACTTTGTTGATATTCAGCTATTAAATCCTCATGCCAGCTTTGTGGTAGAAACTATTATTACCATTCTCATTTTCCCAGAGAAGTCGAATATTTTTTCAAGGGCACACTGATAACAAGTATTAAGGCCAAAAGATTTGAAGACTAGAACCAAAGTGGCTGATTTTGCACCTCTCCTGCTCAGGCTTGGGCAAATAGACCTCCAACCTCCCTACTCATGGCCCCATCCCAGCCCTGCCCCCACTCACTCTCGATGCTATTGTTGTTAAGGTATAGGTGCTCCAGACGGTTGCTGATGGCAGGCACACTGCTGATCTTGTTGTGTGACAGGTGGAGCACGAGCAGGTTGGAGATGTTGAAGGAGTTCTTGGGGATCCCCCTGTCTGACAGCTGGTTGTAGTTAAGCCGAATGAAGGCAAGGTTGGGGAAGCCCTTGAAGTATCCATTAGGGATGGAATCAATCTTGTTGCTATCCAGGTAGAGCTGGTGAATGGCTGTGGGGACCTTGGGTGGCATCTTTCTCAGGATGTTGTGGGCCAGGTTGAGCTGCATGAGGTTCTTAAGGCCCTGGAAGGTGTCGGCCTTAAAGACACCATCACTTAGCTTATTGTGCTGGAGATCTAAGAGTACCAGGTTCTCCAGCTTGCTGAAGACGCCAGATGGGATTCTGGATATCTGGTTTTGGCTCAGCCTCAGTTGCTCCAGGTTCCGGGGTAGGGCCGAGGGAACCTCTTGGAGCTGGTTCTTCTCCATATAGAGAAACACCAGGCTGGGTAGTTTCTCCAGCACCCTCTGGTCTATCTTGCGAATTCGGTTGTTGTCCAGGTTGATCCACCTCAAGCCCGTGGCATTCTTGAAGGACTCCAGTGGGAGCTCAGTGATGAAGTTATTTTGGAGATACAAGTAATGGATGCGGGATGGGATGACAGGGACCTTGCGCAGGTTGCGGCTGTCACAGTAGAGGGCAGATGGAAAGTCAGGGGGGCAGAAGCATTCACGAGGACAGTCAGGGAAGACTGATGGAGGGCCGGGAGGGAGAGGGGGTGGCAGGTCTGTAGGCTCTGCTGGTTCATGGGGCTGAGGAAAGGCAGGTGTGGGTCTGGGCCTCGGTCTGCGCCTGGGCCCAGTGCCGGGTCTTGGTCGTCTTGTTGACTGGCCTTGGGCCATGGAGGCCAAAATGAGAAGTGGGAGGAGCCAGTAGAGGAATGACCTCATGATCTAGGTGATACACCTGTAGGGAGTAGACACAGGAGGTCATTAGGCTTCTGACACTCAGTAACTGGATGTCATGTTTTTGTACCCAGAGTTGGCCAGGACTAGTTCCTGGGGAAATGGGTTGAGCTCAGGGACTTGTAGAAACATCTCCTTATTTACCTTTGCTTAGCAAATGAGGGAATAACAAGGGCTTGAGGCTTTGGATTCCTTGCCTATAGGCTTAACCACTCAATGTAATAAGCCTGATCTGGGATAGTGAACCATCCTGGTAGAAAGCACATTGGGTTGTTAATCAGGAGTTCTGGGGCTTGTTGGGTAAGAGCCTTAACCTCTCTGGTCCTCTGTCTTCCCATGTGTAGCATGAGAATATCATCTCTGCCTTTATAAGAGGGATGTTAGGATAGATTCTGGGAGTATTAAATCTGGAAAGATTTCTCTAGAAATCCCATACCATGGTGGTTTTCAAGGTTTTCTTCATTTCTATAGAGCACCCCCTACATGAAGGGGAGAGACAGAGGAGAGTACCCTTAACTCACTCTTGTGCTGACCTCAGCAGCTCTTTTTTTTTTTAATCTTATATATTGAGGTTTAGCTAAAGCATTTATTTGAAAAAATATTTTATTGCTAAAAATGGTTTGAAATCCACCAATCAAGTCTAGACCCTACTGTTTATAAAAAGTGAGGACTAGAGGGAAGAAGTGGCTTGCCAGGGGCAAGAGGCTATTGAACAGCAGACCCAGAACGTAAAGCAGAGAAGAGCTTGTGGAGCTTGTGGGAAGGAAGGGTAGTGCTGTGGACACCCTTGCATCCACTCCGGATTACACATGCTCGGGCCTCTCCTCTCCGCACCCATGCATTTGGCTCAGAGAACTCTGGTCTTTGCCATCAGGAGGTATGCCAAGAACTTTTCCCCAGATGTGGAGGCTCCCAGGAAAATAAACAGCAAAGGGATAAAAAGATGTGGAGGAAACACTTTCCTTTGCCCTGGTATTGCTGCTCTCCATATCCTTTGGTGTTGGTGGTATTGAGGGGGGATATCAAAGAGTACTTCCTGCTAGCTTCGGTGATGTTGTGATGAGGAGTTGAAGGATGTTCTGGGGTGGCCCTTCCCCTGGATGATCCCTTAGAGGGGGCCATGTGGTCTTAGCTGAAGTGAAAGTATGAGACTATCAACAGACTCAGGGCAGAAAAGACAGGGCAGCTCCACAGGTTTCCTCCCCAGGCCTGGGCTGGGAAGGGTCCAGGGAGGGAATATTCTGCACCTTCCCTTCTCAGGGCCAAGAGCCTTTTGACATGCCCTCCGGTCTCCAGCCAGGGTCCCTGTTCCCACATTGCTTCAACTGGCCTTCTTGCCTCTTCCTCACAACTGTGCCCTCTACCCTAGGTTTGGGCACATTTGGGGATGCAGGTTTGGGGGGGTTCTCTGAGATAGAATGAACTGGAATATGTCCCCAGGTTCCATCTGACCCCTGTGATCACTGCCTCTGACTCAGGTCCCCTGACTCTCTCCCACCTTCTCTTTGAACCCACACCGGCTTAGACTTTTTCCTTTTTTGACCTAGGGGCCAGCTTAGATCAAAGAAAGACAAGAGAAGCCCCTCGCCCGCTGCTGAGTCCATAGCAAGATGCCCAGGAGAAGCTGAATGTGAGTAGAAAGAGAAAAGAGGGAGAGCTTAGCCCTGGATGGGTGGAAGGGGTCCCACCACAGCTTTTACACTGGGTCTGCACACTCTTGCCCACACAGGGTTCTCTTCTGGTCCCATACACAGAAGTAAATTCCTATTCATATGTCATCCGTGTGTGTGTGTGTGTGTGTGTGTGTGTATGTGTGTGTCCTTAGGCAGTACACGGAGTGTGGGAAGGAAGGAAGGAGAGAAGAGACTGTTCTGCAGCCTCTGAGGTGGTTTCTTCCCAGGCAGGCTTCTCCACAGGGCTCTGGAAGGCTATTTTCCCCTGGCTTCCTATCACAAAGGACCTTGCAAGTTAGATTCTTGGCTTTATCTCCAGTTGAGGATATAATAGTCTTGGGGATACACTGAAAGGATTAAAAAGAGAAGACATTCATTGTAAAACCTTAAACTTAAGTCTCTTTGTCAGGACCACACTTGCTGAACTATGAATTAACGTTTTATAACTCTTGCAATTTTCTTGGAAAAAGAATAGTCATGTTGCCTATAAATTAAGAGTTGGTTAAAGCATTAGTATCCTAAAAGCAATCATTTTAAAAAGGCACCATTTTGGTGACTTTGATTATTTATTTTTTGTAAATTTCTTTATTTTCTAATTACCTAGAAGCCTAGAAATAAGCAATAAAATTTTCATGCTGTGAGAAGTCCTGCCCCAAGGAGGCTCTGAGCACCGGCCAAGGTTTCCCTATTCCCTTCATTGCATTTGTACTGGGCACCAGTTTAAGCAAGTAAAGGCCTCCCAGGGCTTGGGGCAAAAACCTGATGTGAGGCACAGTGACTCTGGCCTCTGCTGGGGTGGGTGTTCCCTAGTTCAGTGCCCGGACAGCCCTAGTCTCGATTGTCAGGGATGACAGTGAGCAGGTCAGTCACAACTGCCTGTCCCTTCCCATCCACAGTGAACACAGGCCTTCCTCATCCGCATCCCCAGTGACAGGCCATTTGCAAACTTGTCTTCCCACTAGTCCTGATCATTTTACATTCCAAACCCCAGGGCTAGCCAAGCTCCTCCCAGAGCCTTTGGGAGGTTCCCTCGGAAATGCTGCCTGGAGCGTGAGTTCCACTCCCCTTCCTTCTGGGTTGAATCAGAACCCCTCTGTGTGCACCAGTGCTTCTCTTAAGGAATGAGTCTTCATTTCGGAGGCTTTTCTCATGGGCTAAGTAAGGACCGTATGCTGGAGTGTGGCTCTCTGGGCAGTCAGGATGTTCTGACAGCACAGCCATTCTCTCTGACCAGAATCCCTGGGACAGACTGAAGATACCTGGACTCTAAGAGGAGGCATAGTCCCTTCCACAAAGCCACAAAGCCATATTCACTGTGCTCCCTACCACCCACAACCTTCTATACAATCATAAGGTTCCTTAGGGTAGGGGTAGGTCCTATGTGTGTGTTTAAAACATTTTATGCCTTTGCGAACACACTTCCCCTAACTTGGTTCTGGGCTTAATCAGTAAATGCTTGTTGACCACCTACAACAACCAGCTTCATGTAGCTCTGGTCTCCAGCTTGGTTGTCAAAAAGCTGCTGCTTCATGGAAGGGAAAAGCAGTTGCTTTATTCAACCCAAAATTCACTCTCTGCATTTAAGAACATTTTCTAAGAGTTTTAAATTCAAACTTCAGTTCCAACTATTGCACATCTGGGCTTGACTCCTGGTGACTCTCCCCCAGACTCCTCATCTATGTGAGGACCAAATGAGGTCGCGCATGTGAAGGCATGTTATAGAGCGTACAATCTCCACATGTGGAAGAGACTTGAGTTATATATGTATTTTAAGAGTGGATTCTCTAGAGAGACTCCTTGATTTTTAAAGCGAGATAGTCGTCTTCCCTATATCTTATTCATTTATTGTTAGAGCCCAGGTCTGGTGGAATGTTTATGCTTAGGGCAGGCTTGGGCTGAGGTCCAGATGAGTTTGCAAGGGGTGGGCTGGGATGAGATTAAGTTTGTTTCCTGGGGCTAGGCAGGTTTAGCACCAGGCTTACTCCATACTATGCACTGGCCTTCTTCTCTCTTGTCAAATTTCCTGTCTAGTTGGTCACCCTTCGGCCTCCATGGCTTGACCCAGATAGCTACCCTGCTGTGCAGAATGAGCTGCCCCTGCCCAGAGCCATGTTTATGGATTCTGGGTGCCACTCTCTATTACTGCCCTTCTCTCTGTTCTAAACTTAGGCTTCTGAAAGCCATCGTGTTCTCTTTATCTCTTCCTGTAGCCTAGGAGGAAGTTAGAAGCAGGGAGAATCAGGTGGTCCCTGCCCATTTGTTACAGAGGAATGAGCCAGGCCCATGCAGGCTACCTGAGAGCCTTTCAAGGCCCCCATTAGGCTGGTGCGGTCCTGGGATAACAAAGGAGCAGGAATGGGGCTTAGTGCTTTCAACATACCATTGATGCATCTGCCCTTTCCTGGGCTGGGGGGATGAAATGCTGTAAGGCTGACCCTGCCTGGGACAGTGGGGAAAGAGCATCACGGCACATTCTAGTTTGAAGACCAGATTCTCAGCTCCTCAACCATATCTAGTGATGTGACTTTGTTCTGACCCTCAGTTTCCCATCTGTAAAATGGGAACAACAAAATCTTGCTTATCTCTGTATTCCTCTTCCAGTTGTCAAAAGCAAGTAAGATGAGCAGCTTTAAAATACACTACAGATCAAACATGCTAAAAATAAGTCTAACACTATTATGGAGAGACCATCTGTCTCCCCAGCGTCTACCACAAGGCAAAGTGTAAACAGAATGAAGATTTTCTGGCCTGAGGCCACTAGTCCAGAAGAGCAAGTTTTCCATTCTGAGGGAGGGGGAAGAATAAGGCTGAGATGGTTCTTCTCCTCTGACAGCCCGCTGCCTACCATATCCTTCCTGTCTCCCTCCCCTAGCATCTCCACCCCCTGAACAAAGCCTAGAAGAATCTGATGGCTTGAGTGTTTATAGATCTGGGCCCCCACCCTGCAATTGTTCAGCTGCTGAGCTGGGTACCCTTGGATAAGGCCTTAGTTTCCTCATGTGTAAAATGGGCACAGTAACACCTTCTTAACAGATTGTTTTGAGGATTAAATGAGTTGATGTGGACAAAGTGAGTGCTCAATGAATGTTAAGGGATTACTGAAATTATTTCAAAGTAATGGGGATCTCTTTCCCTGCAGCCTGGCTAGAGGGCAGCCCCACCTGCTGCCCAAAGGCAGGAATTCTTGCAGGTGGGTATTGGCTCTTCCACACAGCAAATTCCTCCACTTTGTGGCTCCTGAGACCACACTTAGAAGCCCCCAGCCATCCAGGGAAAGCTCACTCTGTCTTTCCAGTACTCTAACCCCTCTCTTTGCCTTCTATAGCAGAGGCAGGGACACGGCCCAGTGAAGGTGCAAGTCTTCCCTTCCTCAGCTGGCCGCAGAGTTCCACTGTGATCCATGACTTCTCCCAACCTTTTGCACCTGGCTTTTTTGGTCCCTTCCAGCTTTGAAATGCTTTATCCACATGCCAAATAAAGGAGGCTGCCCACCAGGGAGGTGAAGGCGGAGTGGAAAACTTACTGTTCAGCTCTTGCACTGTAAAAGCCTGGCAGAACAGACAGTTGGGCAGGAGGAGAGGGGATCTTGAAGGGTCAGGGGGAAGGGCCCAGTATCATGCTCCTGAGGTCCTGGGGCAGGAAGATCACTTGGTGAGTGGAAACAGAAGCTCTTTGGAGCTGTCTTGGGGGAGCTTTCTTTCTGGAATGTTCCTCTGTGATATACCATATGGCTGCCTGTGCTTGCAAGGAGGAGGAAGAGAGACAGCTCCCAGGAGATCTTCCCTGCTCCCTCAGGTGCTCCCTCAGGGGTCTGTCCCCCCCCCAAAGGGATGGCCTACTGGGAACACTCTGGAGCTCCTTCTCCAGGAAACCACACAGCCCTTCTGCTAATACTACCAGGACACCTGGGCTCATAAGTTATAGCAAAGGTCCCTCTCAGGCCCCTGATGCAGGTTCCTAAGTCCTGGTGGGCCAGCAAGATCCCTAAAAGTATTAAAACAGCAGCAGATTCCTGGGTCTTGATTCAAAAGGTCTGAACTGAGGGTCAGGACATCTGTACTTTTAGTAAGTGCTGCACACTCCTTCCTTCCATCCCCCACCCCCCAGGGTGAGGGGACAGACTCTGTCTGTTGTTGGAGGGGAAGAGTTGGAGGATCTGGGGAGGGGCCACCCTCCAGTGTCCCCCTCCTTGACTACTTAAGAAACTACTGTCTTTTTTTCCCCCTCTGCCAAGGGGCAGGACCCCTTGCCAACCTGAGTGGTTGGAAACATTTTAGAATGGCTTCAAAGAAAAATATTTTTCTAGCTGTCTGCAAGGGGAAAAAAAAAAAAAAAGAACTGTCCCTACACTGAGAATTAGGACCTTCAAGGATTGGAAATTGGGTCACCTCCTTCTTTTTCTTTTCCCCAAAAGCCAAGTGGTTTGAACCAGTGAGACAGAAATTCAGAGCTGCTGAAATACTGTGCAGGTTAGAAAGCCCCTGTTCCTCTCCTTCCCGATTAAGCTCTAACTAGTGAGGAAATCCTTTCAGCTGCTGCTCTTCATCTCCTCCCTGCTTGGCCTCCACTTAGGACACAGGATTTTCTTTTGGCTCTGCCAGTGAGAAGACGCACTTTCTCTTTGCTCGCACAGCCAGGAAGGCGTGTGAGGGGTGAGAGCCGAGATGCAGAGAGTGCGAGTGGGTGCGTTTGCGTGCTGGTGTCTGGTCACGGAGTCTGCATGTCAGATGCCGTCAGAGGTGGAGGTGAATTGACAGGTTGTCTTTATTTGGTGTGTGGGTGGTGGTGGTGGTGAAGTGCGGTGTCTGTGGGGAGCGGTACCCGTGTGTGGCTTTGACAGTGTGTGACAGTACGTGAAGTGTGCAGAGAAACAGACTCTGGAGTCCAGTTTCTGTGGAAACCTGATCTGTGGAAATGCTGCGTGCGACACAGCTGTCTGTAGTGCAGATGTTTGTTACCAAGAAGGTTTAATTTTTGCAGCAGGCAAATGTTGGGGTACAGAGCAATGAAGGAAGAGAAAGAGACTATAGGAACTAAATGGAAGTAAACTTGAGCTCATTTGGGAGGAGGGAAAGGTGGGAGGAAGGAAGGGGTGAGAAGACAGAGACCAGAGCAGATGCCTGGTGGGACACAGCAGAAGGGCACTGGCTGGAGGAAGGGTTCTTCCGAGTCTCCTGCCCATCTCCCAGCTGGGCTTACCTGTGCACACCTGCCTCTCCTCTCAGCTCTGGGTTTAGTCCTCCTCTTCCTCCCCCACCCTTCTCGGAGCTGCAGGCAGCAGAGAGCCAGCTAGAAGTTCTGATCTCCTAGTGGTGCATGCGTGCTTGTGATTGCCTGACTTTTCTTCCACCAGATCCTACTGGGGTGGGGAGGTTAGGTTAGGGGGAGGGAGGGGCAGATCGTAGGGAGGGAGAGGAAGAGGGGAGGAGAGGAGAGAGGGAGGGAGCTTGGGAAAGGAGAAATGACAACAATAAAGTCTTTATTTGGCAGCCAAACTCCCAAAGACTTCATCCACACACTATGCCCACTAACGGACTCATTTTTAATAACATTTCCTTCTGCTGCTGCTTCTGGAGATGGATTGTTTGACCCATGTTTGGAAAACAAGCCAAATTAACAGAGGAAAAAGGCTTGAAAAGCAACCTCTATACAGGCCAGGGCTAGACCCAGCTCTAGCTGTTTAATTCCTCCCAACAATCGCCTTGCTTCTGATGCTTTTCAGTCCCTTGGTGTTAAATTCCCAAGCCCATGAGGAGTTTGGGATGCTTCTCTGAGCAGTGAGAACTCTTCCCTAAGTCATATTCTGCAGGAGGTTGCTCAGGGAGTGGAATTTCACTGTGTGTTAAGCTGACATCAGAGATAACTTTGGTTTAGCCACCAGAGGGCTGCTCTGAGGACCAGAGAGGGAAACGTCTGGTCTGGATTGCACAGCAAGTTAAGGCAGAGATAAGATTTGATATAAGATATAAGACTGAAAGTCATTGTCTCTAGTTCATATAGACAATGTGGTCTCTTCTTTCAGCAACTCCATATCACAGTCAGGTGAGATCTGGGGGCTGTATGGTCATTACACAAAGTGATGGGAAATCTAAATTTCCCCAGTGGATGTCAGCATCCCAGAAGATCCATTACATCTAACAACACTCCTCAATGTAAAAGCTCATCAAAACTTCTTGTATCTTAACCGACTACTTAGAGACCTCAATGAAATTTACTTCTCTGTTGTTGGTTTGTGGATTGCTACAGAGCTCAATGAAAGGGGAACTGCTCCCACCAGTCCCCAAAATGGGACAGAGGAAAAAGAAAACATTAAAATCAGGATTAGCAGCCCTTAGCTCAGTTACTCCCAAGCTTTGTGATCTTGGGCAAGTCACTTGATCATGGGGAGCCTCAGTTTCCTCATTTATAAAATGTGGATAGCATCTGCCTCACCGGGCTGGGAAAATTAAATGCTATCATAAGTATAAAATCACTTCACAAACTGGGAAGGTTATTAGGGTTTAGGAAAGGGATTATGGTGAACAGTAATAGTCTTTTCCCAGCCCACTTCCACCCCAAATCCATACCCTTCTGGTGAGGCCTTGCTGGAAGCCAGCAAGCTCCTATCCAGGTTTGTGTTAATCATGGGCATGCCAGGCCACTCGTGCACTTCATTTTTCATCCAGATGGGCTGTGATTACTCTGCACACTGAGAACATCAGACCCTAGATTTGAGCATTTCCCTTGGCATGGTGGGGGTGAGTAGGTAGAGCGCAAGGAAGGTAAGCAAAGCCCATCGGGGTTCAGAGAGGATGGGCAGGTTGCTGGGGGTGGTGGACAGGCAGCAAGGGGTATGGGCAGGGGCAGGTGGTGTCACCTGAATCCATTTAGATGCAAATCCCCAGTCTATGCTTTTGAGCCTGGATGACCAACTTCCAAGCCCCTCCCACATCAGCGATGAGCAGCAGGATATTCAGGAATGTTCAGAGTTTACTAACTAGTGGCCTGTGGACCTAATGTGGCCTAAGGACCTAATTTTTTTTTGACAGTACATTAATTTTTTTGTTTTTTTTGAGACAGAGCCTTACACTGTCACCCTGGGTAGCGTGCTGTGGCATCACAGCTCACAGCAACCTCCAACTCTTGGGCTCAAGCGATTCTCCTGCCTCCGCCTCCCAAGTAGCCTGGACTACAGGTGCCCACCACGATGCCCAACTAGTTTTTGGTTGCAGCCATCATTGTTGCTTGATGGGCCCAGGCTAGATTCGAAACCACCAGCTCAGGTGTATGTAGGCTTGCGCCACAGACCCCGAGCCATACAGTACATTAATTTTTTAAAAAGTTTTTCTAGTGGAAAATTTAAAACATACACACATTTACATAGGATAGTATTAATAACTCTATTACTTAAGACCTAACTTCAGCAATTACCAACTCATGGCCAATCTTGTTTCTTGTGGGTTCCCCACTTTCACAAACCCTATTGGTATACTTTGAAGGATATTTTTTTTTTAAAAATTGGATTTGAACACCTTTAGGCAGGGAAAGCACTTTGCAGTTTGACAGTCATCATCCATCTATGCCGTCTCATCCTCAGAGTCTAGGCCTGGACTACCCTGCTCATTTACCTCCCTATCCTTGAAGACATTTGAGTTCACAACCACTTATCTGGAGATAACTGCTAAGAAATGGGAGTGAGTTGGGACAAATTGGAGACACGAAAATGGACAGGGTGATGGGTCATTTCAACCAACCTGCCTTTCTTATCCCCTTGACAGAGGATGAAATGACCTATAGACAGGAGACAGAGGGTTGTTTTCTGGAGAGGGTCTTTTGACATGGAGTCTCACTCTGTTGCTCCAGACTAGAGTGCTATAGTATCATAGCTCATAGCAACCTCAAACTTTTGGGCTCAAGTGATCCTTGTGCTTTAGCCTCCTGAGTAGCTGGGACTACAGGCATGAGCCACCATACCCACCTAGGGTTTGTTTTGTGTCTTTTTGTGTATTTTTAAATAGAGACGGGGGTCTCCCTCTTGCTCAGGCTAGTCTCAAACTTTTGAACTCAAGCAGTCTACCCACCTTGTCCTCCTAGCATGCTAATACTATAGGCATGAGCCACTGCACCTAGCTGAGGGCTGGGTTCTTGAGACTTGTTTTGCTTCTTGCCCTGTGTGACCTTGGAGGTGCCCGTCTCCCTCCCTGACCTCAGTTTACCATTTGTAAAACATGAGGTTGCACTAGGTGACCTATAAGCACTCTTCCAACAATATTGTGAAGAGACTCTAAGATTTGGAGTCAGGACGCGTGGATTATATAGCAGAGTCAGCTCTGCTACTTTCTGGCCACCTGCTGAGAAGGTCTCATAACATATCTGAGCCTTGTTTTCCTTATCTGTACCCACCCCAAAGACAGCCAGAGGGTCATTAGAAGCAGAGGCTGGGAGAGCATTTTGTGACTCACTGGCTTCATACAGCTAGACTCTAAGATTATGTGGCTGCTCCAGAAAGTGGCCCCTCTACTCTCTGAGAGTCTCAGGGACATCAGGGGTATAGGTTTCTCCCATGGGAGTTATTTATTCTTCCCAGTATAGCCAGAGGACATGCACAGACACATGATTTGAGTTCTGGGGCAAATTGTGAAAGTCTGTGTGTCCAGGTTGCTACTGCTGCTGCTCCCGAGAAAGGGCTTTGGCAGTATGGTTAGGGGCAGAACGCAAACGCTGGGCAGGCCAGGCAGGAGAGGGAGGCGGGTGCCAATGTGGTAGACTTTGGCTGCATTTACAGAGTCTGGACCTGCCCACACTTCCCACCCAGACTGAAATTCCTCTGGGGGTTCACTGTTTCTTTGACCCTCACAGTATAGTAACCGCTGCCTTGGTTACAAGCAGCGAGCGCTTGAAGCAAGAGAAGAAAGGGCATGATTGTGTCATACCCCTTCCTTGGAAATGCAGAAGGAAGGTGACACCGGTTTCCCACCTCCCCATTGCCCTGTCCTGACACTCTGCCGGGAAGGAGCAGTGTGGGCCTGAGGAGTCTGGCTCAGACTCCCTGGTGGTTATCAGTCCCCACAGAGGCCCTGGATGGACCCTCATCCTAGTCAGTTGAGGCGCCCTGTCCAGGATGGCTGGGGTCTGTCTGTGCAGATGCGTACAGGGGAGGAGCTGTGGGAGTCCTGTGGTCACTCACCCCACTGTCCATCCTGGGGGGCCTGGGTTGCCTGGGGTGAGTGGGCAGCAGCCTGTTCATCATGGTATAACCCACAGCACCCACTGTGGCCTTGGCACACCCTGGGGGCTCATTAGGGGTCTGTTTAAGAGGGTTGAAACAAGAGATCCCATGTCACCCTCTTTTTAAAATGTTATGATTTTTTGAATAGGTAATACATTCTCTTTATTGAAATCCAAAAGGAATAGAAGGCTGCACAGGGAAAATTCTTCCCCTGCCTGTCTCCCCACCACCCACTTTCCTCCAGGAGTCAATCAGTGTGCTGGTTTCTTGTGCCCTGCCAGGTTTATTCAGTGTACACACCAGCAATCAATAAACAACTATGCACTTTTATTTTCGCTTAGTAGTACAGGGATCCTGAAGATCACCACCCTGGCACTTAAGACACTCTTTCTCTGCCCCACCACATGTATTTGGCCTGTTTCTCTTGATAGACATTTGAGCCCCCCATTTTTAAGGTAGGCAGTGCTGGAATTGGGGTTTTACAACTTAGTTCCATTCTGCCTCCTCTCCATCCTAACCAGGAGGCCTTGGGCTACTCATGTGCCTTCTCTGAGCCTCAGTTTTCTTATTCGTACACGCCAGGTATTAATTGTAATCCGTCAACTCAGTAATAAAAGAAATGCAACTCTATTCTATCATTTATGGAAAACTCCATCTCTGTCCTTCTTGGTATCCTGCGTCCCCTCCGGGTTGTATAGCAGCTTGAGGCAGGTTTATGTGGTGCCAGGGCCAGTGGGGTGGGGCGTAGGGGTCTGTGGAGAGGGCACGCCTACAACTCCGGGTTAGGGATGCTCCTGGGTACACCCTTCGTCCTGTGAGGTCTGTTATGGCTAAGCAGCCCTCTGACACTTTGTAGGGCATGTGTGGGTGACAGAAAGTTTCTGTAGAGCTGTCATTTCCTCTCTAGAGACATGCTGGCTGCCTGGCACTGCCAGGGGTCAGGCCACTGGTTTCCTCTCTCAGACCCCTCATTCTCTCTCCACCTGGCCCCAGCAAGGGCCCTTTCTTCTCTGGGGGAGGAAGTTTCCTTGTCCCCCTTACTTCTGGCTAAGACACTGTGGCTCTGCTCAGAACTCCCCAAAAGCCTTGTGGACAATGAAGCCCAAAGCCCCTGTAGTCTGCTTCCATTTCCTGCCTCCCCATGATCCAATCTGCTTGTTTCAATGAGAGGAAGGGAGAGGGCAAAGGCAGGGAAGGAAGAAATAAAACTTATCTGTTGACCACACAGTGAGCACAGATGGACTGGAGGACCCCAGATCCCTTCCTACAGTTGTCCATGATACTGTTTAGGGCTTATCAGCTTGTGGACCGCTTGAGCAGTCCTGCAAAGAGAGGGCTGGGTTGGACCCTGGGTGAAAATGACTGGGTTGGTAAATGAATTCTATAACCAGGCATAGTACAAAGGCTGCACCATCAACCATCAGCTTACGTGACCAGACAACACGGGCCTGGGGGGTACTCAGCAAGCACTGCCGTGTCTTTGAGAAGCCAGGCTCGGGTGAGTGTGAGGCATTTTACCTTTCAAGTTGAGGTCCTCCCAGGTTCTGGGATGGCCCAATCACATCATCCTGAAACTCCATCCTAACCGAACTCGGTGTTGTAAAAGTCTCGAGTCACAGCAAGTCACAAGCACCTGGGTTAAATATCCAGATTCCAGGTGTCATTCTGAGTCAACTTTCCGTGCCATCCTGCTCCGTGTGACAGATTATTGGGTGATGATACTGCCCCCCATGGGCACAGTCACACTGCAAGCTGGGGATGAGGACCAGTCTGTGGACATACATGATCAGGTATACCTATGTCACAAGCTCTAGGAGGACAGGAACAAGGCAACCCTGCCAAGGACCATCACACAGGACCTTGGCAGTCCCCACATCCATGCGTTCACTAAGCAACATCTTCAAACTCAATAACAGTAACAATAATAGCCAAAGCCATTGAAAATTACTATATGCAAAGCAGCCTTCTAAGCACTTTGCATGTTCCAACTCTTTGGTCCTCATGTAACTCCGTGAGGCAGGTACTACTATAAAACCCATTTTACAGGTAAGAGAAGGAGACACAGATCATTCACTGGCCCGGGGCTCACATGTAGTAATGGCAGAGGTAAGATCTGAACCCTGGCTGTTGGCCTCCAGTGTGTGCATCTGTGTTATTGTGATGCATAAACACAAATTCTTTAAAATCATCTCTAAATTCATGTAACTTTCACTTTTTTTCCCTTTGGTAATGTTGAAAAGAGACCTTTCCACTTGAAACTGTTAAGAACCACTTTTTAGGTTTCAGTTTCTCATTCTTGAAAGAGGGAGTTCCTTTCAACATCTCTGGCTTTCTTGCCTGTGTGGACTCTCAAGTCCTGTTGGTTTGATTTCCTTGATGGCTTTCAAAGCTGAGCCTCTCTTACCTGCCATGGCTGTGTTTCCCTCTAGACCTGGGTTCACTGATGTAGTTTCCTGATGGATCTTCCTGCCCTCCAACCTTCACTTTGCTCTTCCCAAGGCATGAATCTAGCCAGGTTATCTTTCGGTGGCTTTTGGTCTCATAACCATGTTCTTAGCCTACAGTGTATGGTGGGTTTACCTCAGTTTTTTTTTTTTTTTTTTTTTGAGACAGGGTCTTGCTGTGTTGCCCAAGCTGGAGTACAGGCTTGTCTTGACCTCCTGAGCTCAAATAATCCTTCTTCTTCAGCTTACCAAGAAGCTTGAATTTATAGGTGTGCCCTATCCTGCCTGGCCACTCACTTGCGTATTCATTTTTTTCTTTTTTTGAGACAGAGCCTCAAGCTGTCCCCCTGGGTAGAGGGCTGTGGCATCACAGCTCACAGCAACCTCCAACTCCTGGGCTCAAGTGAGTCTCCTGCCTCTGCCTCCCAAATAGCTGGGACCACAGGTGCCCGCCACAACGCCTGGCTATTTTCTGGTTTCAGCCATCATTGTTGTTTGGCGGGTTCGGGCTAGATTCAAACTCGCCACCTTAGGTGTATCTGGCTGGCGCCTCAGCCACTTGAGCCACAGGTGCTGAGCCTCACTTGAGTATTCTTTTTTTTTTTTTTTTTTCTCTCCCGGATCACTTGAGTATTCTTAAAAGCACCCGAGGCCCCAGGTCTAGAGATGCTGGTTCAAGTAATGTTTGTTTGTTTATTTGTTTGTTTATTTAGATAGCATCTCAATCTGTTGCCCCAGGTAGAGTGCCATGACATCACAGCTCACAGCAATCTCAAACTCTTGGGCTTAAGCGATTCTCTTGCTTCAGCTTCCCAAGTAGCTGGGACTACAGGTGCCCACCACAACACCTGACTATTTTTGTTGTTGTTGCAGTTGCCATTGTTGTTTTAGCTGGCCCAGGCCGGGTTTAAACCCACCAGCCTTGGTGTATGTGACCGGTACCCTACTCACTGAGCTACTGCCATCGCCCTATTTGTGTTTTTAAAGGCTGTCATGAGTGATTCTGACCTATACCCTAGGCTGAAAATTATAGTCCAAGATCCATGCTCTATCACCTTGCTTACCTTTCCAGCCCTATTTTTCAAACTCTGGACTCCAGACATGTGACTGTCTCACTGCAATGAGAGTACTCTAAGCCATTCTACAGTTTCACCTTTGCTCACTGCTCCTGTTGTCTAGAAATCTTCCCCAGGTGTCATCTTCTAGGATGCTCTCCTGACAGCACTCTCCTCTTTAACCCCTGGCTCCACCTGTGTGTTCCAACAATCCCCTAGTAGATGACCATCCTGGGACTAGTGTCATTCCCCTGTCCTCTTGTCCTCTAGTCTGCCTCATCCACCAGCTCCTGTGGGCCTGTGCCAAGCCTGATTCGTCTTTGGAGCCCCAGGACCCCATCTGTAGGCATTTGGTATCCTGCACTCCAGCCCAATGGTAACTGGATAGTGAGACTAGAAGCATTAGAATAGTTTCTCCTCTTGTATGTTTGCCTGAGTCCTTGCAAAATCTTTCTGTTTTGTTTTTCCTGTATCCTTCTCACTTTTAACCTATTTTCCATGACACACCAAGTGTGTTATTTCCCGAAACACAAACTTGATCATGTAATTCCCTTGGTTAAAATTCTGCAGTGTCTCACAGGTGTTTACAGAATAAAATTCGAATGCCTTAGCATGACATTGGAAGCCCCTGCTGTCGGACCCAGCTTTCCTGCTATTCTCATTTCCTTCCACAATTCCTGCGGAACCTGAGAACCAGACTCATGGGATCCCGGTTCCCTGGGTTTTGTGTCTCTAGGCCTTTACCCAATCTGGGTTCAGATATCCTCCTTTCTCCTATTCTCCATGTGGGAAACTCCTATTCACCCTGCAAGGACCAACTCAAATGTTCTCTCCTGTGTGACGCTCTTCTAGGTTCTCTCCCAGTGGTAACTGGGTAGTGAGACTAGAAGCCTGGACCTTGGCTGTGCTTCCCTAGGACACAGCTTTGTGATTGCATCTACTGCACAACTGCTTGTTGCTGCATCTACCTCCTCTGGGTGATCGGAGGGTTTCCAAAGCAGAAACTCAGCTCTTGGAAAATAAATAATCAGAATAACTAATGCATACTGAGCACTTAACTGTATTTGACGGGGAGTTGGTTCATTTCATCCTCATGACAGCCTCAGGAGCAGGTAGGTGCTATTATCAACATCCCTGTTTTACCGATGAGGGAGCTAAAGCACAGAGTATTAGCTAGTCAGTAAGTGTTGATGCTAGGATGCGAACCCTGAAGGGTCCATACTGTTCACGTTATAATGACCAATGCTTGCGAAATGAGTAGTAATCCACAGACTCTGAGCTAGTGAGTGTGTGTTTGCATATGCACGTGCGTTAATAAAACATGACATGAGTTGGCCCCTGCCCACGCTATCCCTGGTGTCAAGCTGGGTTGGAAACCTGTTCTCCTGAGGCCTGGTCTGTGGCTTTCACTGAAATAACAGAACCATCATCTCTTCTAGCAGGTGTCTCCCACCCTTGCACTCTCCTCTCCTTACTCGCATGAGCCTCAGCCCCCTTTCTCTGTATTTCTCCTTTATTTTGCTTTGCTTGCCCAGTCTGCAAAAATGACTGGTTGGCCTGCAGCTCAGGGAGTGGCTCCCTGTCTCCCTCTTGGCCTCTTTGGGGCCCCTCCTTCTAACCCCCATGTACAGTCCTGGCCTTGTTCAGAGCCAAATCACAGGGCTCAGGGGCCGAGCCACGTGTCTGCCCACCCCTGGCTCCCGTCTGAGTCTGTGAGCCTCCTGATTCCTGCCCCACCAAAGGGAGAGGACCCAGCAGCCAGAGGCAAAGACCAAGAACCTGTTCAGTCCGTTTCTCCCTCTTCAGCCTCAGAGCTGCTCTTACGGGATGTCCCCAGCAATGCCCCCTGCCCTGAAAGGTCCACTGCCTAGGGCTCTGCTACCTCTGGAGGCAGGTGACCCGGAGTGGGCTGAGGCAGAGGGAGACAGACCAGAGCTGCTTTGCAGCTGTCATGCCTGCTGTGCCAGGCTTGGTTCTCCAGAGGGTGGGGCCACCAGCCTGCCTGGAACTGTGGCACAGCACCCCTCCTCAGGGCAGGCAGCCACCTCAGCAGCCCCCTCCGCTCCTGTGTTCACTTGCATGCGCTTGCCTGTGGATTGTCCCCGGACCCCTACATCCACTTTAGACTGGCTGAGTAGCCCCAGGCAGAGGGGTTGTGTCTCCCCTCTGTCATTTTCTAAGAGCAGTGAGGGAAGGGTTCTCCCCATCAGCGGTGTGGGAAAGGGGAGCTATGCACGGCTTTGTCCTTGCTCTTCCTCCCTGTCAGTGCCCAGGGAGGGTGGCAGGGCTTGGGGGCTGTTCAGAGTTTTCCACGGAGCAAGTGAGGAGACTTGCTTCCCTCTGCTCCAGTCTAAGATGGCCAGTACAGATGCAGACGGGACAAACTGAGGATACCGAGA
Organism: Galago senegalensis; assembly: GCA_963575145.1. Classification (NCBI taxonomy): domain Eukaryota; kingdom Metazoa; phylum Chordata; class Mammalia; order Primates; family Galagidae; genus Galago; species Galago senegalensis. The sequence continues at coordinate 6,001 of CAUYTI010058321.1, read as the reverse complement.
CCCATGGTGACTGTCTGCCCCAAAGGTATACAGTACAGGATAAGAACTTTTTATGGCTGTAACTCATGAAACGCACTGTGGAGGGATCCAGAGCATTGTTATGAGGTGTCCTTGCCAAGAGACACTGTGTTTCTTCTGTAGTTTATGCTGGTCTTGGCGTCCATCAACAGTGGACTTAGCCAAGAGCGTTCCAAACCGAGGGCTTCAAGCTAGGGCAGCAATTTATTGGGCATGAATGCTGTCCCTTCCATCCAGTCACCTCCCTGCAGTGAGCTCATTCAGCCACCCCCAGCCAAGTCTCGGAAGACCATCCTGGGGGCCCTTTCTCTGGAGGCACTCTGAGGATGGGACTGAGGTCACTGCAGTGAGACCAGACGCTCTGCCCCATCGCATCCTGATGCCCTCTCTCCATTTGGTCCCTGGAAGCTGCCCCTTGCTAATCTCGGAATGGCTGTCCCATCCCATGAGGCTGCTCTGAGGACAGAGTGGGGCTTTGGGGCTGGAAACAGTTATGCTAGCAATGAAGCATCCCATCTTGGCCCACCCCAGGTGCGGGGAATTTTCAACCCCAGTTGAGCCAAGCCACAGAATGAAGGCAAAAAGGCAAAACATGTTTTGAAAGGTGGCTGGCAGCCCTGACTGTCTGCTCCCTGGGCCTGGGCTCAGTGAAAGGCTGTAGAGTTATCGAGTAGTGGGGGCTAGGGAGGGCAACCCAGGACAGTAATGGCTCTGCATCCATAGAACCCTCAGAAATGAAGGCTTCTCAACCTCCCCACATGTATTGTCCCCATCAGGATCAGCCTAATGTCAAGCTAAAATAACTTTGCTGGGAAGTTCTTCCTTCTGTCTACCCTGTTTCCCTCATGCTGGAATTCAAGGTCCTCTCTTATATTCAGATCCTCATTGGAGGAAAGAAAAGCCCTCTTCTGTCTCAAGTGGAACTTGGATTTGACAGAGCTTTGGGCTCCTTGGAGACAGGTGCTGGGTACATGGCAGGGTGTCGTCATTAGCACTATTTATTATACCATTAGCATTACTCATCTGTCGGCTCCTTCTTCCGAATGCAGTAGCTCTGGGCGGGCAGCCACCCTCCTCCTGTTAGTTCTGGAGCGAGGAAACAAGAGGGGAGGTGGGACGTGTGGGGAGGCATAAGGAGCAGTGTGGGCAGGAGGAGGAAGGGAAAGACCCGGGACGGAGGGGGACCAGCCATCTCTAAAACCTGGTTTATGAAGGCCTCCTGGTTGCTGCCTCCACCAAGGGTCTGGAACAGGTAGAGAGGGACTTGGTTGTCAAGGATGCCACACCTGGTTGCTGTGACAGGACACCCCTTCTCTCCTGTTCTTTCCCTCGCCTCCCCCACTTTCTCCCTTGCTTCCCTCCTCTCCCTTTCCACCCATCCCTCCATTCCCTGTCGTTCCTCCCCTCCAGCTGCTCACTTTATGCTCTCTCCTTTCTCTTTGCTTCTTCCTCTTTCATCTAGTCCTTGGGCTACTCTTATGGCTGAGCTCGGGAGGAGATATAACATTCATCAGCACCACATTGCCGTGGAATTAAATCATCTGGCCGCTTCTCCCAGCCCCACTCTCCTCCCCATGAGGGCCCTCTCAGAGCTACGGGCACCTCCCTGAGTCCTTCAATTCAGCTCCTTCTAGCCTTGACTCCTCCCTTCCCCCACAACTCCTGTTACCCAGAGTGGCAGTCCCACCCCTCATCCTAATCTGTGGTTTTATGGGGGATTGTATGGGGTGGCCCAAAACCTGATTACTCAACTCTGAAGCTTCCTCACTGGGAGTTTCCCTCCCAGCCCCTAAGCCCCACACTGGGCCCCGACTCCTTGACCAAGGGAAGGCACCCCTTCCTCCACTTTTTTCCCTTGATCCCATCCTTGGTGCCCTGCTGCCTTCTTGCCAGGGCTCCTGTGCCAGCCCTGTTACTTCCCCACTGGCCCACTTCCTCCCTGGCCACTCAGGCCCCTTGCCTGGAAGTTTCTGCTCTCCCAAAGACCTCCAAACTGCCCTTGGAGGAATTATTTAAGTCACTCTGGCTCCCCCTTTCGACTAAATGCTCTATGAGGGCTTATAGTATAACCTCGAACCTTGCACCCTGCACAGACCTGGCATTCATTTGACACATATTGGTGGGTGGCGCTACGGTGTGCTCCGAGGATAAAGCTATCATCCCTCCTGGAGCATTCAGTCTAATGTAGTGTATGCCAACCTTTTTAAATCTTATGATGCACTTAAAATTATGTTGATTCAAAAAAAGAGTAACTTTTTTTGTAAAAAGTAAGAGTAACTTACTGTGCTTTTGAAAATAATTTAATTGCCCTTAAAATTATGTTGATTCAAAAAAGAGTAACTGTTTTGGTAAGTAAGAGTAACTTACTGTTCTTTTGAAAAGAATTTAATTAATGATCTTTCAAATTTTTTGTGACACTTGTAAGATCCTCTCACAGCACACCAGTGTGCCATGGAACACCTGTTGAAAATCACTGGTCTAGTGGAAGATACAAAAATAAACAAACTCATAAATAAATCTAAGTATCACAGAGTGGTAGTGCTATGCAGAGAGAAAGGACCCATAGTAGGTCCCTAACACATATTTATATAATGCATGAAAGCTGAGTGAACTCCACTTTTTGTCTGTTTCCTTTCCTACTCTGCTTCCAAGCCTGAAGACTGGTCTGTGCCATCTAAAAATATCTTTAATTATATCCTGCCATAAATTGTTCTCTCATTTGTTCCTCTTGTATTAGTCTTGTCTCACTAATAATAATACTAATAAATTTCCATGCATTGAATGGCTGTTTTATGCCAGGCAATAGGTTAAGAACGTTAATATATGGCCTCATTTTAATTTTTATTCCTGCTTTAAATATAAGGAAACTAAGACTCAGATTGAATAACCTGTCAAAAGCACACTGCCAGGGCCCCCATGATTCCTCAAAAGAAGCTCGAGAACCAAGCTGATGTTGCGTGGAGGACCTGGAGACACAGCCCCGTCTGGTCCAGCAAGAGTGGGGTTGGTGCCCTTCCGGCCCCTTAGAGGGTCCTGCCCTGGTGCCTTCACACATACTGTCTGTACCTGCAGAGACACTCTGATGGCTGGACCATGACCCCCACCTCCTAGAGCCCCAACCCCCCCACCTTCGCATCTGTGTCTCTCTGTGGCAGTCCTTTCTGTTGAGGCCTGCCCACAAGAGCAGCAGGGGCAAGGCATTCTGGCTCCTTCTCCTCCTGTCAGACAAGGCTGCCTTCTCTAAGAGGCATCCTTGGATTTATCCCCTTCATCTCTAGCCCCTCAGTTCCTCCAGATTCATTGACCTTTAGCTCTGGGTTTATTCTGATAAATGAGTCCACCTCCTGTGTACTAACCTAGCTAAGCATTTATATAGGCTCATTAACACTGCATTTATAAACAGACTCTGGACTCCAGGTGGCTGGGGCAGTGAGCGATGCCTAACCTTTATTTCCTTTATCAAACGTCCAGTGCTAGGCCTCCTGACTCTCTATAATCCATTCTTCACCAGAAGCAAGAGATATCTTATTTTTTACTTTTAAAATCAACTTTTTTTTTTAGTTAATACTTTGCATAGACTAACAGGTACCCATTTGAAGTATGCAGTTTGGTAAATTCAGACAATTGCACACAACCACTCCAATCAGGTATATTGCAAAAACTTTTAATCGTTTTATTATTTTTTTTTTTTAGAGATGAGGTTATCTGGGCTGTAGTACAGTGGTGTGATCATAGCTCACTGTAGCCTTGAACTCCTGAGCTCAGGTAATCCTCCTGCTTCAGGCTCCTGAGTAGCTGAGATAATAGACACATACCACAACAACTGGACAAATTTTTATAATTTTTTAAAATTAACAAATCAAAATTATGTGTGTTTGTGATGCATATCATAATGTTTTGATACATGTATATACTGTAGAATGACTAAATTGAGCTAATATCTTTATTACCTCACATACTTAATTTTTTGTGGTAAGAACATTCAAACTCCACTCTCGTAGCAATTTTCAAGTACAGAATACATTGTTATTAGCTGCGCTTAGTATAATGTATGATGGATCTTTTGAACTTCCTCTTCTTGTCTAACTGAAATTTGTACCCTTTGACCAACATCTCCCCAACCTGCTCCTGGTGACCACCTTTTTACTTCTATAAGTTCAAGTTTTATTTTATTTTATTATTTTTGAGACAGCATCACTCTGTCTTCTTGGTTAGAGTGCTGTGGTGTCATATAGCTCACAGCAACCTCAAACTTTTTAGACTCAAGTTATCCTCCCACCTCAGCCTCCTGAGTAGTGGGTACTACAGGTGGCCATCACAATGCCCAGATAGTTTTTCTATTTTTAGTAGAGATGGGGTCTTGCTCCTTCTGAGGCTGGTCTCAAATTCCTGAGCTCAAGCAATCTACTGGCCTTGGCCTCCCAAAGTGCTAGGATTCCAGGTGTGAGCCACTGCACCTGGCAAGTTCAAGTTTTTTAGATTCTGTAATATAAGTGAAATCATATGGTATTTAATCTGTGCCTTTCTTATTTCACTTGATATCCTCCAGATTTGCCTACATTCATGCAAATTACAAAGTTTTCTTCTTTTTAAGGCTGAAGAGTATTCCACTCTGTGTGTGTGTGTGTGTGTGTGTGTGTGTTAGAGAGACACACACAGAGAAAGCACATTTTCTTTATCCATCCTTTGATGGACATTTGATTATTCCAAACCTCGGCTATTGTTACTAATGCTGCAGTGAACATGGCAGTGCAGAAGCCTCTCTGACATACAGTAGTCGCTGTTTACTTGCAGTTTTGCTGTCTGCAGTTTCAGTTACTCACAATCAACTGCAGTCCAAAAATATTAAATGGATAATTCCAGAAATAGACAATTCATAAGTTTTAAATGGCATGCCACACGAACAGTGTGATGAACTCCCATGCCCTCTTGCTATGTCCTTCCAGAGACGTGACTCCTCCCTCTGACCAGCTTACTTGCACTGTACTTGTCCTTGCCCATTTGTCACTTGGTAGCCAGCTCTGTTAGCAGATCAACTGTCTCAGGATCACAGTGCTGTTTCAAGTAATCCTTATTTTACTTAACAATGGCCCTAAAGGACAAGAGTACTGATGCTGGCAATTAGGATATGCCAACGTGTTTGCTTTAAGTGAAGAGGTGAAAGTTCTCAATTTAATAAAGAAATAAGGAAAAACGGGATGGGCTGAGGTTGTTTGGATCTATGGTAAGAACAAAGTTATCCTTGGGAGGCACCTGTGGCTCAAAGGAGTAGGGCACTGGCCCCATATATCAGAGGTGGTGGGTTCAAACCCAGTCCCGGCTAAAAACTGCAAAAAAAAAAAAAAAAAAAAAACAAAAAACCAAAGCTATCCATGAAATTGTGAAGAAGAAAAAAGAAATTCATGCTAGTTTTGCTGTTGCACTCCAAAATGCAAAACTTACAACCATAGTGCATGATAAGTGCTTAATCAAGATGGAAAAGTATGAAATTTGTGGGTAGGAGACCTGAACAGAAATGAGTCCCAACTGATGGCAATTGGTTTCATACTACCCACTATTTCACGCATCCACTGGGAGTCTTTTTTTTTTTTTCTTTTTTGAGACAGAGCCTCAAGCTGTCCCCCTGGGTAGAGTGCCGTGGCATTACAGCTCACAGCAACCTCCAACTGCTGGGCTCAAGCGAGTCTCCTGCCTCCGCCTCCCAAGCAGCTGGGACCACAGGCGCCCGCCACAACGCCCGGCCATTTTTTGGTTGCAGCCGTCATTGTTGTTTGGCGGGTCCGGGCTGGGGATTCGAACCCGCCACCCTAGGTGTATGTGGCTGGCGCCTTAGCCGGCTGAGCCATAGGCGCCAAGCCTCCACTGGGAGTCTTGAAATGTATCCCCATGCCTGGGGGACTACTGTTCTGATTTCATTTCCTTTGGATATAAATAGTAGTGGGTTGCTAGTTCATATTGTATTCCTAGTTTGAATTTTTTAAGG